>VZTD01003782.1:451255-506706 GCA_013397725.1 Rhagologus leucostigma
GTTGCGCCGTGCCGAGCCCGGCCCCGCCCGCCCCCAGGTGCGGCCGCAGCGCCGGGACAGGTGATGCCCTCAGTGCAGCCGGAGGGCGAGAAGAGCCTTCGGCTGCTGCTGGGCTCCAGCTGGGGAGACTCGGCAGGAAGCTGCAAGTTGAATTAAAATCTGAGGACGGGCGGGGAGAGATGATGAAACGATCTAAAGAGAAAAAGCTGAGTGCGCTGGACGTTTTGTATCTCTAGTATAATTGGAGTTGGGTCTTGAAATCCTTCCTCTGAAAAATGTTTGAGGAGCAGATGCAATTTAGTAGCATTACAATGCCAAAGAAATATGACACCCTTCACTGTCTTCCTAGAGAGACAAAGGTCTTTTAAACTTTAATTTCCAGTTTTCTTATCTTGTCCCGGTAACACAGCCTATTCAAACTTTATCCCATAAGACATCTTTATGCAAACTGTCACTAAAAACAAACATGGTAGAGTTAAACAATACCAGACGTTGCAGTACACACTGTACAGCAAACACGTGGTCAAGTCCTGCAGCCTTACTTAGGCAAAACTTCCACGGACTTCAGAGGAAATTTGATGTGAATTAGGGTTCTGGTACTTCTCTCTTACTGGGTGCTACAAGAACAAAGATTTCACATCATGCAAATACCTTCATCACATGCAGCGAATACCTTCCAGTTGTGGGTCAGTTGAAGAAAGATGGCATGAAATAAAACCAAAGATATTTCCAAACAGCAGAAAATAATAGAAGTGCTAAAACAAAAAGTGCCGTAAAAGACAAAGACTTTATATTGTTGTCACTAAGGGTGAAACTTTCCCTTTGCTGAAAAGGAATTCTCTGGGTGCTCCAGGTAGCTGGCAACGGGCAAAAAGATGGGGGGAAAGATTTTGAGGGAACCAAGAGCAAATGTAAGATGCTGAATTTTATTACGGATAAGAGCCCAAAGTTGGAGGGGAAAAAGTTGTTTTCAGGCAGTGCAGCAGAGTGTTTGATTTCACATTCAAATTAATTTTCAGTACCTTAAATCATTCAGAATTTGTATACTCTCATAGTCTACGATAGAATTTCCTATTTACTTCACTTTTTGAAAGCCAAAGGTAAAAGCTGACAGGATTTTACTTTCTTGTCTATGTATCTTACATTAGCCATACTGACAGGAAAATGGAAAAGCAAAATGTGAAAATGTATATTTTCACTGAAGAGAACATGGTGCCTGCCCAGGCAGATAATGGACACTTATGCAGTAAAGTATTTGTCAGCCTTTCTGTTTTAATTCACACTTGAATGGCTTCCAACAACCGAAGTATTATATTTCATTTAGGTTTTGTTTATCAGCATTGCGATGAACAACCATACGTGCATTACTGATTGGGTTTGGTGCCCTTCCCTGAAATCTATCAATCTCTTAAATGTCTTGTATGAAGTAGACAAGTAACTTCTTAACTCTTTAGCATCAGCATTAGGTATTTTATGGAGAGAATTCTTCCCTGAGGGTGACCCTGGGTAAATCCTGCCCTTGTTGCAGTGCACATCGACAAGTACAGGAGCCGTCCTGCAACGCGTGGTGAGATGGGCTGGGGACATTACCTGCAGAGATCTCCCTTTCTAGCAGCATTTGCACTGCAGAAGGCACAACTTGAGATTCTTGCTGCACACACAGGATGTAAATAAAACTTGCTAACCCTGATTATGCAGTTACTTAAGACAGTATAAAGTCTAAAAATTAGCATTGGTTATTCAGTTTTCTATATTCAACTCTACCAAATTAATTTCACAAAGTAGGACTCAACTTCTTGTTGGCACCTTGCTCCTTGTGTACTTGTTACAGCCCCTGCTGGGGTTGAACACAGCCCCTAGGCTGTTTGGACAGGTTCTTTGGCCATGAGGAGACACAGGCCAGGGGCAGGGTTATCTGTGCACTTCCGTTGCCTCACTGCACACAGCTCACTCTTCTCTTAGTCGTGTACCCATAAATGGGTCAGGAATGTGCTAGGGATGCTCCTTCTTCCCTTCCCTGTGTCCTTCTACCTGGAAGCTCTTGCACTTCTGTTTTTTGAGAAGTGACCGCTGTTATCCTGCACCTCAGTTGCTTTCCTTCCATAGTAGCATCCTACAGAGCTGCTTCTCTTCTAAGCTTCATGCCAAAATCAGTATCAGTTCTATTCTTACACTTGCTTCTTCCAAGTGTTCTTACAGTCTAATAAGAAAACTGACTATGTTTAAAGCTATCGGATTACATGTGTTTATTTCCAGAGCTATATATAGCAGTCTGTGTACTTACACACACGTAGGACATGGTCAAGCTCCAAACCTATTAGCACTTACTGCAACACAGTGATGCTGGAGTTTCATTTCCTATGGCAAATGTCCCAAGATCCCATCTTTCCATGTCTGCTATCTCCTGCTTGTCCACAGCCTATCCCCAATTTATCATCTTTCCAAGTAAACTCAGGGATTACTGAAATACAAAATTAATTCTTCCGGGATATCACTTCTTGCCTTTCTGATACGATTACAAGCTTCCCTTCTGTTTGTTTGCTCCTCTTCCAGCAGCTTTTTCCTCCTTTCATGATCTAACTTGCTCATCTGTCACTCCAGATTACAGCTGCTGAGTTCCAGCTGTGCTTTGGGGCACAAAACAGGAGCTACTCTTAAACAGTGTAAGAGATGAGGAAAATGGTTCCTATCTGTGATTCGCCTTCCAGAAAATGTACGGGAGAGTGCAAGGGTTTTGCCAGAGCCTAAAAATAAAGGAAAAAAAATAATTTGAAGGAAAATGTGTGAAATGGGAATGTGAGGACTGAGTGCTGGAGCCTGAACTTTATCCTTCTGCAGCTGGGAGGAGCTTTGCCTTTGACTTGAGTAGCAGCAAAATGGGACCCACATAAGTTTCCTGGTACTGTCCCAAAATTAGGAATTTTTGGCAGAAGGTCCATGCTGCTATTGAGTTCCTTTTGGAGAACTGATTTTCTCTGCACACCACAATATATGGTGTTAGGCTACGTACCAAAACTGCTGGAACCTAGTTCAGCAAAATTGTTTAGAATTCTCTGTGGCAGCCAAAAAAAAGTTTAACACATTGCTCTGGTTAAAGAAAGTTACCAAGTTATCAAATGTGATTAAGAAATACAAGAAATGGAAAGGATTACAGCATGTCTTTGACAACAATTGGCTAAAGTTGAAGAAAGGAGGACTCCAGGTCTGAAACCATCAGACTTGCCTATTCTTTGTAGAAAATGAAAGAAATAGTTATGACCAGCGTTTGCCTTCTCACTCTAGTTATGCCTGTTACCTTCTGAGAGTTTTAAATATGCCAAAAATCTGGAAATGCCTTTAAAGAGCACAGCAGATCATTATTTGGATTAATCCTATCCCTCCTGATTTCCAACCAGGAAACTAAAGAGAAAATTAACGTCAATTTACATTCTGAAGCATTCGGAGTGGAGAGGATTTTCCTGCCTTACAAGATCAACACACAAAACCTGTGTGGGGAAGGAGATGATAGAGAAAAGGAGAGATGCTGCGGGTGTAGGGGACCAAAGGTCCCGCCACACAGAGCAAAAAAAATTGCATGGTAGAGTCAGGACTGACAAAAATGCCAAGCCACAAATAACTATATAGACTAGTGAGATTCCTTAAGACACTTAGTTAAAGCAAACAAGGGACTATATTCAGCCAGGAGCAAGAAACAGAAGAGAGTCTTAGTGAACCGCAAGACAGGGTAGAGACTCCAGACCACAAGACTCCAGTGGCTCCAACTGAAAGGTGTCCCACTGAGGCCAAGATACTTGCAGTTTTAACAAGTCCAGGTATCATTCACTTTGGAAAGTCACTGCTATAGCAGAAACCCACCATGAAGCAGAATAAAAACTCACATGGAGGGAGCTCAAACAGGCAACTGAAGCAAAGCCTTCTGCAGGAAGAACCACACACAGCCGCTGAAAAGCTGTGACATCTTGTTCCAGTGATGGCACATGGTATGCCATACCAAGAATGCAGAGAAGCCTCGCCAAACACACAAGAAACATTAAAGCAAGAGAGGAGCCTCAGAAACAGTTACTAGGAAAGTAATAAGAGAACACAAAGTACGAGAGCAAGAATGAGTGTAACCAGGGGACCATGGGAACAGCTCACCAAATGAGAAGGCTCTAATTACCAAATAGGCCAAACTGCCAAGAGAGAAGCACAGTAAATTTCCATGTCAAAGAGGGTCTCTGGAGCCTAAGAACAACTGGTGAAACTCAAACCGGGAGGAGTTAGAGAAAACCCAGTGACTTTCATTTTTGGTTAATCTTTATCCCATCGTCGATGGAGTGTTTTGCCATCCAGGCAGGAAGCGGAGACACCCACTCCAACAGGCACAAAGATGTATGAGACATGAGGTATTTTCTGGGATACTCATTGAACTGAAAAACCCCTTGTAGGCGAAGTCCATAAACATGACTAGGGTTCTGATTCCCACCATCACTGCTGCTGTGTGCTGAGAGGCACACAGAGCAAGACAGGCCTCAGCAGGTGTGTTTCAGGGGCATTTCCCCACCAGTATGGTGGCTGTAACGTCCTGCCATGGACATTCAGGAACCTTGACAGGGTCCCCTGCATGAGGGCTTCCTCAGCAGGTCTCCCCAAAGCCTCCTGTCCACAGCAGGAGCCTTTCCCAAAGGGTCTTAGTTTTTTGTCATGGTATAAATCTTACTGCATCCATCAGTAAAAGGAAGTAAAAGACTATTTTTGCAAAAGAATAAAAATTTGTAGTTTGCCTAGGTAAAAAATCCAAAAGCTTATGGCACCCAAAGACACTTAACCTCCTTGGTAGTGCTCTGTAGTGCCCTTTCACACTGGAAGGATGGGTCAAAAAACCCTTTGAGACATTGTATAGGACATCTTTCTGCAGGCTAACATCTGCAGGTATTTCCTGAAAACCATTCTCTACAAAATAAAAACGGAGCCCATTTGGAGAGAAACCATCCACACTCAGATGTTGCTCTTAGCTGGCTAGCAAAATCTCATCAGCACTAAAAATTGCTCACACATCTGGAAGAACCAGTGCAGTCATCTGAGTATTTTTTCATTCCCAAGCCACAGAGAGCTCTGCATTGGGCCAGTGCTTTTTGAAGACATTCCCTGTCTTTTCTCAGCAACTGTGGGAGATGCTTCGTTCCTCAGTTCATCAGTCCTGGAAAAGTCTTTCCTGATCATCTCTGCTTCCAGCCCTGGGGCTGCGTGGGTTCTCACACTGCTGCCCTGCAGCCAACAATATGTATTCCTTCTGCAATAACTAAAATACAGTGTTAGCTAGCTTCTGCAAAATTAGCTTCTCACAACAGCAAGGGGTGTTTGCAGAAGCCTTGGGCCTCTACCTTCTCTCCTGATGAGAGGTGATATATTGATGCTTAGTGGCTAACACCGTGTTAAATCTCTGCCTTGGAATAAGAAGGTTTGGTCTCACGTTAGAAATCTTATCAGAATTTTCCCACCAATTATAAGAGCAGAAAATTCCATAAGACTCCTGTTTATGACCTTCAAAATGATAGAAAATACAATTGTTTGAGACAGCCACAAGTCCATTTCTCGTGCTGAAACTTTGAAACTGAGAAATATCATCGTACTACGAATAGTTTGAACTCCATTTTCTGGAAGTAAGAAATTTAATTGCAAGACATAACTAATTTGACCAATTTCACCTAGTTGCTCAACCATTAACAGTAAATGATTGCTCTGATGTGTCAGAAAGTTTCCTCAAGCTTCCCACCAATTCTCTCTAGTGGTTTTTAAATATCCTGAGTCTTTTGACACACAGCCTACCTAAATCATGTGGAACAACGGAGTGATTTAAAACTGACAGCAATCGTTGATGACATTCAACAAAACAGGAGTTTCCAGACTATTTCCAGGCAAGTATTAACATTATCAATGAAAACAGAAATTGTAGTACTTCCCACTTCTGTTGTGTCTCACATGAGTAAGTCATCATCAGACTTCTTCAGTATTCTTTAGCTCCCAATAAAGGAAAAAAATGTGGCTTATTGTTGTCTGGTTTCTTGGAATCTCTGGATTTAAGAAAGCCAAAAGTATTGTCAATAACAACATGGTATTTTTGTATGAGGAACATTTAACTTTCAAATTAAGAATTTTAGATCAGGCATGCATAACGGCAGGAAAAAAATTTTTATAGAGAAAGATTTTAAGTTGATTGCTTTTTCTGAAAATACCAGACAGATGAAAATGTGGAGTCCAAGACCAAAATACATTGGCACTAACTTCAATGCTGATATTTTTACAATAGTTATATAATTAATTTTTGTAAATCCCTTACAGCTGTACCACCAATATAGCATAGTATTTTTAATAGGCCGTTTCACCACCTTATTTTTAGAGATGAAATTTTGATCATGTTTTTTAAAATTGATATGTGAGGAAGAACTACCTGTTATGGGAAAGGACTGAGTCTTTCACCAGGCACAGAATTATTTCAGATAACCCTTCGCCCTCCTCCTCCCCACTCATGTCATGTAAGAAACTGAATAAAATCCTCCTATAAACACTCACTTGAAAATAAAACATTAGAAAAAAAATATGAATACATCTGAGAGATGAGCCTTTTTTTTTCTGCTGGGATCAAAGAAGTTCATTAAGCCAGATGTGCCTGGATTATTCTTATTACAGAGAGCCGTAAAAACCTCATGGTTGTTTAGTTATCCAGTGTTGGCTTAGACATAGTCAAAAGTTGGACAGCAGATGAATAACTGCACCATGTCGACCCAAACACACATGAAACAGTTTAATGAATTAACTTCTTCAGAGCTGAGAAGTTCAGAACTCGTCAAAGAATCAGCATTAATTTTTGTTTGCAACCTCGCACTGTACGCTGGAGTCCTTACGGGGTCCTGGGTTGCTTTTCACAGGCTCCAATCTTCTTCTGGTGCTCCATGTCCTCCAGATGGGTGTTGCACCTTAGGACCTCCAGGAAGTGTAGGGGGGAAACCTGCTGTGTGTCTGCTGGATGCAAGTGAGCTGCTGCTCTTTGAAAGGCTTCCAACCTGCGTGAGTTGTAATGGCAAGGCAAGAGACATCGAGCTGGCACAACCATCTGCTGTACCACCAGACTTCAGCCATTGTCTTTGAAGCAGGAGATGCCAAACCTTACCTCAGTCTCCATTTTCAACCACAGACACAATATACTCTTTACCTCTCTTCAGAAACAACTGAGGCTGCTTAAAGTTTTCTGAACTATCTGGCTTAGACAGCCGTTCACACAGATCAAAATGTAGACATCTCTAAAACCAATAAGAGGGAAAAAAGTTCATAAAAATGCAGGCGTTTATTATTTTTCTATTTTATAGTTTGGGGCTCACCTTTTTGTCTTGAGTACTTATGACAACAGAATGCGCATACGGAAAATAGCGTTTATGGTTATCAGATGTTCAACTTTGAAGTGGTGAACCAACACGTGTAAGCTGGCTGCCCTTTTCCAAAGATAAATATTCTGTCTTAATAACACCCTTGTAATGATTCAATGTTATGTATGCAAATGTAACAGCATTCTTGTTTACCTGTTGGAAAAAATAGATTTTTAATAAAAATTAATATTTTTGTATCTCAGGAATTATTTCTGTAGCTTAAAGACAAATTAAGTTAGACAAATATCACTAAATGTTTTCACAATATTTACACCATTCTTGTAGTGACCCTAGGCTTAAGGAAATAAATTTCTAATCAATATTTTTACAAGTGTTAGTTTTTGTTTGGGATTTTGGGGTTTTTGTCGTTTACTGTTAAATTTGGGTCAGTTCATTTGCAGTGTTCATAGACCTTAAATAACTTTGTTTGTTAAAGCAGACTCCTGAGCAATGAATGACAATTAAAAGGTGTTAAATCTTTTTAACAAAAATAAGAGTAAATAAATAAAAGCCTCTCTTAAATCCATCTGGATATTTCAGTGACACTTCTTTATATGAACATAATTTTTCATTTTCAGAAGTATCATCTATACCAGATCTAGTTTACTTTAGCAAAATGCCAATAACTGTCAAATGCACCCAGGTGTTTTATGTTGTGATGTGGAAGAAGAGCATTTCACAAGTGCCTCTGACAGCCAGCAACAGCTCTTTGTCTCCTCTCAAAGGACACATCATCATCTTTTTGGAGGACGGAAAAGATTTTGAAGACTTTAGGCTTAACAAGTTCAGTAATAAGACTTACTTTTGGGCTTCATATGGATTGCTGGAAGAAATGACATGTACTAGTTACTGCCAGGAAAACGCTCTTGTCCCACACATAGAACTGGAGATGATATGGTAATCCAAAGAACTGAACACATGCATCTATTCTAAGAGGATCATTTTATTATCCTCATGATGCTTTTGAGGAAATGCTGGTGCCAGCAGGAGCCCTAGAAGTCTGATCCCTGCTGTCAGACTGTCATCAAGAAGAATCTAAGTGGCACTGAAGTGTCCAGTTTTGGGCCCCTCGCTTCAAGACAGACATCAAGGGGCTGGAGTCTTTCAGAGAAGAGCAACGGAGCTGAGGTAGGGTCTGGGGCACAGGTCTCAAGAGGAGTAGCTGAGGAAGCTGGGGATGTTTAGGCTGAAGAAAAGGAGGATCAGGGGGAACCTCATTGCTCTCTACAACTGCCTGAAAGGAGGATGTTGTGAGGTGGTCGTAGTCTTCTACCATGTCCCAAATGAAAGGATGAGGGGAAATGGCCTGAAGTTGCACTGGGAGAAGTTCAGATTGGATATCAGAAAAAACTTTTCACTGACAGTGATTAAGCATTGGAATAAATTGCCCAAGGAGATGGTGGGGGTCACTATCTCTGGAAGTGTTATTTCACTTAGAAGTCTGACAAGAAAAAAAAAAAATCTAATCATCATTTTGCATAGTAGCAGGTAACACATTACTCCAGATATGTAAATAACAAAATTTATTTATTTGACAGAATAGTTAATCAGGAAAATAATTGCTAAGACTCACAGTTGCTTAATTGTTGATATTAGGGGATTTATTTTCCATTCTTTCCTATGCCTCTCCAGTTCAGCTGCTTCCCTCATTTGACAGTCTTCCATAAAGACACTGAAGAAAATGATACCACAAGGCATTTGGAAGAGGGAGAGTTTACAAAGCATACAAATAGACTATGCTCTATCCAGAATAATTAGCTGTAAGCAAAGTAATAAAAAATGTGGAGAACTTACAAGTATGCCAGATGATTGAAAATCCAAGATTTACTCAGATGTTAGGGATAGGTTGCATGCTGTGAGCATATAGGATAAATGCCATTGCATAACTGGGGGGGGAAGCAAGCAATGAGCTACATTCAGGCCAAATGCATGTAATACATCTGAAATATCCATTGAGCCAGATGTTAATTTAGCTCATGACCCTAAAAATACATTTTTGCTATCTTATGCACAGTGTGCAGTGAAGGATGCATTTTCCAGACTATTTACTGAAAACTGAATTATTCTGAAACAAGAGCCTTAAAAGCCTTAGAATTCTTCAGAACTTCGCCATCGCAATTACAGCTTCGGGGGAGAATTATTTAAAAAAAAAAAGAACAGTAAGCGCTGAAAGTATACCTCACTTCTATTGTGAAAGCAGCTAGTTCCCAGTGAAAAACCCTGTCCCTCCTTGCCCCCTGCTGTTATGTTTTAAAAATTAATGCAGGACTCCATCAGATCAATGTTTATTTCAGACAGGGAGCTTTTGGCTGAGCTGTAGCTGATGTCTTTGGCATGTTTTAAGTAGTGTATCAGAATGAATCATCTGCTTTGGTAATACCACATTATGTTGCTGTCTCTTGTTTGGAGAAGTAATGTGTAGCAAGGGAACCTTTAAGAATTCAGTCTTCAGTTTGGGAGACAATGACATGTACTCATATTGTGATATGTGACTGCAGTCCATTAAACAGCAGCAACCTTGAACTCACACACTCCATAAACACACCTCCCTGATTTACCTCCTATAGCCTAACATAACTAATCCTCTCACCTTGTGTTTCCCAGAATAACATAATACAGAACAAACCCTCAATAGAATCATTTAAACCATTTTGTTTTACTAAGGGTCTCAATGAATGATACTAAGAGGAGCACTTTCTAGCCAAAGGCTGAGGAGCTGGATGCAGAGGGAAGTGGACCCACTTCAGGGAGCTATGTCATCCTGTTATCCTCCAGCCTTCACCACTACTTGGTAATTTCTAAACAGAGTATTGAATCTGTACAAAACGTAACGTATGTTGTTGGTTGCCATAATATATGGTGATCACCTCAAACTGAATGGCCTCTTGGGCCATTGAGATCCCTTCTTACTCTCAAAAATGCACTTTTTGCAGAGACACATTCAGAGCTTGAGGCAAGTCTGGCAGCTGGACATAGATGCTGGCTGTGCTGCATCCCCTAAATTGCTCACTTCAGTTAGGCACTATCAGTAACATCATGTTCTCAGTGGGATGCAAGATTTGTTTCATCTCATTCAGTGGCATCCTCTCCTGCAGAAACCATTCTCCCCAGTAATAATATCAGATAAATGTATCATAACAGAGTCTGGCCCTTTGCAACCTTGCACCTCTACAATCTCTCTAGCATAGTAGCATGGAGTTTCTTAACACAAAACTGCTTCCTTTCCAGTCTCTTGTATAATTCCAAGTACTCTAAATTCAAAAAGCTCAGTGGATGGTGGCACTTCAAATTGCATTGGGCAATTTTTCTGTACTCTAAGTACAGAAAATCTGAAGATGATATCCTCCCAAACAATGCCAGCTGTGTTAGTGACTTTTTTAGTTGTCAGTTATGTGGATTGACATTTCTAACACCACACTAGAGTCCACAGCACAGGCTTGCTATCATCTGCCTGAGCTCACACATCCAGAAGTTGGCAAACAGCAGCATACTACACTCTGATTATATTCCTGCTCACTTTTAAAACCAAGAACAGTCCACTAATAAGAAGATATATAGTTTTCCCATTTAACTCAGCTGCAGCTCCTGACCATGTCCCAAGAACCCCAGGGAACCCCATTCTTCTGTATTTCACTTCTGCATGTGCTTTGTCCCTTTTCCTGCCATTTTCCCCTCCATTTATGCTCCGTGAAGCTGCAGTCAGAGTGTTTGGCACCTTGTTTGGTGTTCTGCTTTCACTGACAGCTGAGCTTCCCTGTGTTCCCTGTAAGGGGAAGAACACACACAGAGGTAATTAGGAAGCCAAACAATGCTGCATTCTGAACAGTGAGCCATAGAGCTGTGTCTTGTATTGGGCTTTGTTTGTAACTTATGTGGTCCTCACGCAATAGCCCTGTTGGAATACTTTGATAACCACTCACAAAACATTTCAGCATAATCAGGAAAGGTTTCCTTGGCAAACCAAACCAGTATTTTATCTCTTGGCTGTATACAAGCATGGACTTCTTTTCCATACTGATTTCTCTCCTCTCCCACTGTTGCATACCCATCTATCATAAGATTTCATGAATAAATACTAAGCTATAGCGCTACATATAGGGATTAAAAATAGAAAGGCAAAAGAATTTTCAGTAATATCATTTTATTAACATTTATTGAACATAAATGCAACCCAACAATGTCATTCAGAGGTTGAAACATGCCACAGCTAATTCAAAGGGAACTATGAAAACATTTTTAAAACTTTTTCTTCACCCATCGTATCGGGGGGGAAAAAAATCTTGCTCTTCCCCCAGTGAACATATTTAGAGAAGTTCAGCTGGCTTGATTATAGCTGCCCAAAATGCTTTCAAGATGTTAGAAACAGCTCTCTCCATTTGCTGGGTCTCATGACAGATGATAAAATAGCTTTATCCTGCGCTTGTACTTATGTGTTGTGGTTTTTATCTTTTTTCCAAGGTGTTCTGACATTTGTTAAATTACTTCTATATTGTTTGCTGACAATGTAATTTACCTCAGGAAATGTTATAGCCAGTTGTATGAAAGTCTTGAATTGCTTTCCCAACAGCAGGTAATGATATCTCACACCAGGGCTTTGTTTTGGTCTGCTTCCCTTTGTCAAATTTTCAATTTTAATTTACCTTGCAATTGTGGAATCCTAAATGTGCTACAGTAGGGATTCACAGTGAGAGGAACAGCAAATCACTTAGAAATTTTCCACCAGACAACTTGGATCCTGTTTCATATGTAAAGGAGTAAAATAAGTACATTGCAGGGGATTGGTTTTAGTCTCTCAGAAGAGCAAGAGAAGCCATGCTCTGGAATGATATTCACGAGTATAGCTCACACTTTGCACATCTTCTCTTCAAGAAGAGTGGTTAAGAAACCTTCATTTTTGCCTAAACGCAATATATTAGTGAGTCCTTTGTTCCATGCTGCATACAGTGTTTCAGCATCTGTAACTGACAGTAGAATGCTGCAAGCTGCTGCTCCAGCTCCTTGTAAACAGCAAACCTGGAATTCATTATCTTGTTTTACTTGAAGTTTAATCAAGCTGAGCAAATACATCCTCTTTTCTATAGAATTTCTACTTGCAAAAAGCTACCTATTGCTTTTAAATATACAAATATATAAGCAAAAAGTTGCAGTCTATTATAGTCTTCTCAAAGTGACTGATTTTAACTTGTTTTCTACACAGGCATCTCACAGGGACACATCTCAACTCTATCAGTTTCACATAAAATATTTACAGTAAGCAGCAAATGCCTGTGAGGAGAGTGAGTGTTCAGTGTTTCTCACTTGTGTTTTGGATTCAACCTCAATGAAACCAAGCAGACAACTGCTTTCCCTTGTGCCATCATGACTGAAGCAATAGTTGCCAATATGTTATCAACATCCGCACCACCACACAACACTGTCTAAAGTTGAACACATTTCAGGGCAAGAAGAGTCACAGATAATTTTGGTGAGATATTTGTGTACCTGTGACAGGAATAGGAAAAAAAACCCTGAGAAACCATGGGGGGGAAAATAGTATGAAGATGCTGCTTAAAAAGCTTCTTTGGGAACATCTCACAGACCATCTAAGTATGCATGTTTACTGAAAATATGCTTCTCAGATTTTTTCAGGTACTAAGACAAGATTTTATAGAGGTTATGGTTAAATGTGACTGCTCTAGAGAACAGTTAGCTCCACTGTTGGGTGTTACTCTGTAACAGAATAACTTTTCTGACCTTTTTACAGACCTGTCATAACAAGTGAAGAAAAATTGTAAGAGGATGCCTGCCCCAAACCTTTGAAAGGTTAGTTTATGGACTCCATAGCTTTATAGAAACGACTTCAAACCCTTTTGGATCTGGAAGAATATACATGCCTGACATGGAAGTTACAGTCTCCTATGTATTTAGGGCATGTTAGGACATCAGTCTCTTAATGGAGAAGGAGAGTTTCTCATCCTGAACCTCAGGCTGTGCCTTCTCAGGGAGAAACACAAGCAGTTTATTTCCAGGACCTTGCAGTCAGGGCTGCCTTATGTGATGATCCAGAGACAGATGGACTACACTCTGAGTAGCCTCTGGCCTGACTGGGTCTGGACCAGGACCTTCCCTTCACTGAACATTAAAGCCACTTAAGTAAAAAAGCATGAAGAAAACTCCACCAAACCCCAAATACCTCAGTCTTTAAAGTTTCAGAGGTGTTTCAGGCTGACATAATAGTGGGAATGAGAAAACTTGAGGTCAGCCTGGCATATCTCGCTGTGTCGTAGGCTAATGGGGATGAGGCGGATTCAGTGGGGGTTTCCAATGCCAGTCTCAGGTAAATCATGTTATGCCATCCTCAGGGTAACAGGTCAGCATTGTGAGGGGATCCTGATGCCATGATGATTTTTTGCCTTTTGTTTTATACATCCTTTTATATAGTTTTTATATATCCTCAGTACTTTTAGCATGCATACTTGTAATTCTTTAAGTCAGATAATTTACCAGAGTCCTAATAGTCCGTTAAGCCAGGAGACCAAACATCCTGGAGGCCTTGCAGCTGGAGGCCAAAAAAGCCCTACGCTGTCCCGAGAAACTGAGGTCCTCTCTAGAACACATCCTGTAAACTAAGATAGGCCCATCCGGGGGGGAATTCCTCGGGATGGGGGATATCACGCTATTCATTCAAGTTCCTCATTGGGGAATCCTTGATAGATGTGCTAAATTTCAAGGTCTGTAAATTGTGTACGCGATTCATCATGCGAGGGCATTTCGGTGCGTTCCACCTTGGCGAAGTGGTGCACCACAAGGATCTGTATTAAATACTGAGGTAAAAACACCTTTTTCCCTTAACTGTGTCTGGCTCTTAATTTTAAGACCAAGGAAAGGCAACAGTCCAACACCACCACCAGGAGTTCTCCAAATTCAGTGTCACATGTCCTACCTGAAGGGCCACTTTACTTTCCCCAACACATTGTTCATTTGATCTGACCAATGCAAGCATGAAGAAACTGTGCTGAAGCCTATTTTTACTGCTAGTTTTGAACCTCTTTGCAATGGAGTAGGCACACAGGCTCTACAGCAGCATCAGCCCTGGTGGCAGAGGTACTTCAGATGCTGCAGACAGGTGTGCAGGGCTGG
The DNA here is from genome assembly GCA_013397725.1 of Rhagologus leucostigma. Taxonomy (NCBI): domain Eukaryota; kingdom Metazoa; phylum Chordata; class Aves; order Passeriformes; genus Rhagologus; species Rhagologus leucostigma. Next base: position 465,778 of record VZTD01003782.1, read on the forward strand.
TTCAGTGGACAGTGTTCCCTTTGGACAGCAGAGTCAAAAGCAAATGCAATTTAAAATGCAGTCACTACTCAGGTCAGCTGCTTATATTTCTCATATACAATCAGTCAATTCTGTCCTCACTTAAATTTGTTTTCCACTAACTGCGCCAATTTCCATTATGCTTATCCTAGATTTACGCTAATGAGCAGAGTAGAACCAGACCTGCTAAATTCCGTGGAAGTTGTCTTCATTTTGGTTTTGGCTTTTTCCAGCTCATCCAATAACAAGACGCGTGACAGACTTACTCAGTAACACTTCTTCAGCCAACAGCTGATGGTAACAAGAATAATTGAAGAAAGTATTGCTGTTCTTTACAAAACATTTGTAAATGAAGAAAAATTCTTTACATCTGGCATTTTCATTTAACAGCAGGTACTTTTCATAATTTGCTAGGATACGTCCATGAGAGAAAGGTATTAAACAATCCAACAAAAACAGTACGTATCTATAAAGCATATTAAATACTGATGTCTGGCTTGGGCCTGGGACAGAACTGAACTGGTGACAAAGCAAAGGAGCCATCTCCCAAGACGTCACATAGTAAAAACCAGCATTAATTCATTTTCCATCTCATTTTCCATCCTGATTCAACAACCTTTTTGAAATGAATGAATGCAGCTCCTTGATGACTTTTCCAGCCTTGTTTTAGAGGAGGAAATGGAAAAGACTGTGGTTGATGCATTAAAAACAAGGGGAAAGCTGTGTAAGCTTTGTCATGTTTCCTCTTAATTCTAGACAAGGATGAACTCTTTTTTGTAGGAAGCTTATTAGAATGGGCAAGTATTACAAATATTCTGGAAATTAACAGTTTGTGGCTGGTGACATTTGATGGTGAAAGACTGTTAGGAATCCAATAGGAAGCTTGTAATAGCAAACATTGTAATTGACAGTGGATAAACACTTTAAAGTAATTAATTTCTACTGGTTTATGCTTTTGAGAAGGCTCTCCCCTTTTATCCCTCTCAAAACCAGAATAAACTATATGTGTCCTTCACTATTATAAATGCGGCTTCCATGAGAAGCATCCCAAATGGGGGGGATAGAGATGGTTCCAGTGACTGTATCTCAGAACAGCGCCATTGCACTCAGACATTGGTGCTCTTATGGGTTTCCCGTTTCTGCCAGTCCCCCAGCATTGCTTTAGCAGAAAACACCATCACTCAGGCTTCAAATTCCCTTTTGCATTCATGTAAAGCAGCTTTACCATAAACAAGAATCAGGCCCAGATGTCTTTACAGGAAATACTACATGGGAAAAAATGCATAGTGCTACGAAGATAGAAACCTTTTCTCTCTCCATCCATTTTCAAACCTGAAATTTTCCTTAGACGTATAAAGACACATATAATTAAGGACACTGAGCTGGCTGTAGGGATGCAAATTTGTTGCCCTGCTCTAATTTAGGCCATCAGAGCAGAAGTGGTAAGACAGACCACTAATCAAGGAGAAAACCATTTATAGAAGGAAGGAGAGAACATATGTGCCCACAGATCATGAAGCAGCCTTGCACCTGCAGTGCCCCCATTACTCACATAACACATTCTCCCCCTCCAAGCATCGCCATGGTTTTTGCTTGGAGCATGTCTTCACCCAAGTGCCCTTGGCAAGAGTTGGGGGACAGGAAGAAACACCTTCTGAATTTATATAGTGTGATCAGGGGCTCCTGTTTGCCTGAAATGTCATGTTCACAGCTTCCCAGCAGCTTACAGTGAGGACATCCAGACTGGTTCTAGGCTTAAATGTACAAGGCTTTCCTGAGTTCATTCAGGAGTTTGAGGGGGAAAAGGGGGATCACTGGCCTATACACTTCCATGAATTACTATCAAATTAGCTGATGTTTCATGGCAGGACAGGAAGTTGCAAAGTAGCAGTTCCCCCAGGGTTGCTACTGAGCAGTGTCCAGCTCCTCAGTATGCAGTTGTGGGGGCAGCAGTGGGGCTGTGCCCTGCAGCAGAGTCCTGATCAGCACCCACACGTCTGCCAGACTCCAAACACCCCCAGTACATCACTACTGTTAAATGAAACTCCATTGCATAGTGGTTTCTATATGAAGCTACAAAGAAACCATGTGTGCAGCCTTTTTGATACATACAGACCAGACGAGACTGATTCACTGAGAAAGCAGAAATTGTGGATATTTGCAATTTCCTTCTTTATGCAGGTGTAGGCTGACAAGGCCAGTGAGAGCATCAAAGTTGAGAAAGCTTTCTTCTTTTACATAAAAGCCCGTACTATGCAGCTCTCAAACGTGCAGCTTGCAATGTTTGATGGAAATAGTTTGGATAAAAGAGGAGCTCTGTGCAGTTTACGCTTCTGCTGCAAAACCTGGTTTTCTCCTGTTCCAGGAGTAAATCTAAAACCAGCAGTGAACAGTAAGTGACATGCCAGGCAGCTCCAGACCACCATGGTTTCAGTACACCAAAACTTCTGGAAGAGCCCACCTACACCCACTAACAGCACAAGGAACATGGGGATATTTGTCTCCCAAAGCATTTCTAAACTAGTTAGATACCAAAAAGCAGGCTGGAAAGATACAGATGGAAGCATACAGTTGAATTGCATTTAATATCTTTTGTTTTCTTCTATATTGCTTCACCTCTTCCTGAAAGCCTTGCTTTTTACAAGCAGCCCTTTATTTTCAGGGCAGACATTGTTCAATCAAAAGCGAAGACAAGTTGGATTCTTCCCCTGCTTGAAGCTCATTTCTTGCCCTGCCCAGGACAGGTAATTCTGGTTCAATCCCCCATGACCCCCACGTTGCAGGGGAGAATTAAACAGCGCGCTTGGACACCTCCACAGAAAGTCAGGCAAGGCAGGCATTACTTACCAAAAAAGGCCATCTTTACGTGAACTTTTGTCTTGGGGTGACTCTATCATGTGTATCTCCCCTATCATGCTCTATGCCCAAAAAGTAATATTGTGCCTTTTCTGTGCCTTTAAACTGAGCTTGAAAAAAAAAAACCAGATGAACTTTCCAAAGCAGCTTCTCAAGGACACAGAGATTACACTCCTCAGTTGTTGTCTGACTGCGGAAGGCACGAAGGGAGCACCCTGCTTGCTTTTTCTTCAGCCAGCTGGTTTTTTTTTCCCTCTTGGCCTGAGATGGAGAGCTAAATTTTGTTTCCTGGGACTTTGGTTTTTTTTTTTCCTTCTTCTCTTCTGAACTGTTTCAACAACATCAGAACACATCAGGAGAATTTTCTCCCCGAGGCCCGGGGGTGGGCCCACGCCCTCACCGACCAGCTCCGAGGAGGAGAGAGACCACACCTACAGAAGGGCTCTGAAATCTTCCCAGGTTTCTCTCTATAGCGGGGGTTTTAATTCATTATTTAGCATCATTATCCTTTTCCTGTGTGTTTGTTAAAATAAATAGTTTTTATCTCTTTCACTTTCCTTTGAGGAAAAATTTCCTTTTTTCCCAAACCCTGTGGGGGGGAAGGGTGGTTGTAACCTGGTTTTCTCTCAGGGGCTATATTACTAGCTTTTGGCCAAACCAGCACAACTTCTTAAGATGCAAATTGTCATTCACCACAAAGCCTCCTTTCACCAAAACACAACATTTAAGCTTGCTCCCCTTCCCTCAGAGTTCCTCTGTCTCCAGAGACCACAGTCCTCCTTTCTTATGATACCAAAATGATATTCCCAGAGTAAACAAGTAATATAGCAGCCATGCCAAAACAGTGGAAATACTTTTCTATAATAGTGTTTCTTGCTGAGCAATGAATTTAAAGGTGGATAAGGTAAATCCAGCCATGTTTTACTTCCTGCAGTGCCAAGGGATGGAAATAACAATGTTGCTACTGCAGAATTAGTGGATTGCTATTTTGCAGCTCTGAACTGACTGTTTCCCCTGCACTTTCAAGAGCATGGAGCTATTTTTACTACCAGCTCAGCAAATGTAAATACTGCTGGTGGTGAGCATAGTTACCTTAATGCACCTACATGCCAGTGTTTCCACTCGTCTGCTGCAGATTTAGTAGGGCAAGTCTCGTGACCTGCCATTGAAGGTTGCCTGTTCTACTGCAAGAGCATGAAAGAAAGCAAAGATGTGCCTCGGGAGGACATGATGAGGTTGTTCTGTCTGCCCCTCTGCAGCCAGCATGGCATGAGACGAGGCGGGAATATAACGCAACATGCCTTACTCTCGCCAGCTGTTTTCGGAGAAGTTCCTGCCCTGAAACTAGACATGACACTTGCTTTTCTGTCTAAAGCTGTAAAATTTTATCAATTTGTGGGATAAAGTTTGTGTTCTTAATAGCGAATAAAATTGTATTGATAAAATTATTGCTGTCTGCCTCAGCAGCCAATTTGAGTTGCCTAACAGCTTTCTGAAACAAACCTAGAATATATTGCCTTTAAAGGCAAAAAAATGTAGGTTTTGTCTAATGCTGTATTCACTCAAATATATTCTATACTTTTAACATGGCAAAAAAAGTCCTTAATATATCAGAATGCTCTTGACTCCCAACAAGCTGAACTGCTCAGCACCCAAAAATGTAGTTGAGGTGGTGACACCTATCTGAAGAAATCTTTAAACCATTTAAACTAGTTCCCATGATAATGCAGGTTGAGGTAAAGGCACTTTAGATGTGAAAAATGAGGACTTATTTTAGTAGGAAGCAGCCCAAATGCTTTGCACTTGAGAGAGAATTTGAGCAAATGGCTCTGAACCTGAACAACACCCACACAGCATTACATCTGTGCTGGAGACAGACACATCTTGATTTCTCCCATCTGAGATGAGTTTCAAGTCAGATTGCTAGAATTTAGTTATAATGTAGAATTGCAACCATGTGTCATGCAGCACAAATGATTTCAGTGGTGGAAGCTTAGGGTCCAGAGCTGCCCATCCCCAGAACTTGTGCATACAATAAATAGGCTTTGAGCTATCCATATATAAGTATCATAGAATAGTATTATCATATTCATATATAAGTATCATAGAAAGGAAAGAGTGGAGAGGAACCAAATAAGATTCAAAGCCCCCATCCATGTGCAATAGGAGCTGCATTCAACCAGCCACTAAAAACTGTAGGATGAAGCACATCCATTTCTCCCCACAAAAATAGAAGCAACCCTAGCATCATTCTACAACTTTGTTCCAACACGTTGTCCATACTAAGCAGGACACTCCAGCCACAACACATTATAACAGCCTTACTTACACATCACTCCTTGGAGACACACTCAGAGGAGCTTCCCAGAACCAGCATTCACCCATCTGAAGAGCAGCAGTTCCACAGGAAAACACCTCATTAGCCTCCCCCAGCAGAAAGGGGGGCTGCTCAGGCCTGGAGGGTATATAGGGACACCAGGTAATTGGGGGATGATCAGTGTAATTGAAGACAATACATCTCAGCTGGAGCTTCATACAGACGGTCATCATGTATTTAATCATCAGTCTGTGTTTTATGTTTTTCATATCTATGCTTTTTACGTTTTTCTGGCTTATTGAATAGCAACCCACATACAAAAGGATGAGGGAACACAGCCCTAAGTCATCAAAACCACAGCACCTTCAAAAACTGCTAACCTGGAGTTAAAGCTTCTACGCAAGAAGTCAACTTCCCTTCCCCAGCTGTTTTTTTTCGGAGGGGGGAGAAGAGATATATTTACATTTCTTTTGAACTTATAAATCAAGCTGGAAGGAGTTCAAGTGTCCAAGAGCAATTTTTTGTAAATGCTGGGGGATAGGAAATTTGCATACACATTCCTGTTAATATGAGTAAGCAAGAAAAGAAGGCACAAACTCCACCCGTGCATAAAGCACATCAATCTTTATGCTAGAGTGATTTATGTGGTAAAACCATTTGCCTGTAAGCATCTTTTAAAGTAGAGTCAACCACTGATAGTAAACCAGCTATTTAGAGAGATTGATAAATACACTGGTCTAAGCAGATGCAGCTCAGTGGCTGTCCACACCACAGAGAGACCCTGTACCAATGCTGAACATGGGTCATTGTAAATGGCACCTTCCAAAGTAGGTTCAGAATTATATCCAGTAGTGGGCACCATCAGAGTAACGTCCAAAATTATATATGATACTGTTGGTTTTCTGTGACCCGCAAAAATCAAAATGCTTCTCTTGCACATAGTACACTTTACTGTGCTAAACGACAGCAAAAAAAGGTCTTGCCCCATGTCCTCCAGCCCTGGGTTTGCTTAGCTAAACCACGTCTGGGGCCAAAAGAGCACTACTGGTTGATAACCCAGGTTTGTCTCACTAGAGATGACATCATTACTCAAAACGTAATTTACTGAGAAGATTTCTGGACTGACAGGCCACTGTGCAGTGCCCAGAAAACCTGGAACACACGCTGTATATAAAAAGCTGTGTCCAAGCTTTTTTCCTGGATCTTTTTGCACTTGTGAGCTGAAAGAACACGAGATTATTCCATGCTGGGATGTTACCAGCTTCACCAGACATGTTGTGAAACATATCTGTGCAAACTCTCCTCCCTGTGCCACCCACCCTCAGGGTCTGGCATCTGCTGTGTCTGCTGGCTGCTCTCAGGGGATGCCTTTCCAGCCAGGTGCCTCCAAGATTTACACAGTGTGTATATGACTTCCAGCTACAGACTTGATAATATCCAAACACCCACTTTTCACCTCTTTAGGTGAAATGGGTTAAGTCCATATGTTTAGCTTTTATTTTTCCACATTCTAGAGCACATAAATCCACACCAGATGTGCGTGAGAGGGGAAGAACTCCTCTTAGACAGCAAAAATCTGCGTCAGAGCCTGTCTTTACATCTCCAGCTGCTTCTGAGGATGCTTTTGCATGGGCTGGTACCGGCTGGTGGTTCTGCTCATGGGGCCCTGGAGAGCAGCTCTGTGTCCGGACATGGTCAGGGGCTGACCTCCCTTTTCACATTTCACCACCAAGGACTTGGGAGCATCTTTCCTAAATATGATAACCCAAAGGTGGATTTCACTGCAGGCTGTGCCCTTTGGGATTCAGCCTCCTAGAACTAAAGTACCCCTAAATTTAAAAAGTCAAATACAGAAGATGGAAGCAATATGAACCTTTTAACCAAAGTTAAGTTAACCAAGAAGACATCACGGTCTTGCATTGACAAGCAAAACCCGGTAATTTCATACACCATTCTGCTCTCAGTAATTACTAATGATTTAGAATAGATGAATAGATTTGATAACTTTTTAAAACATTTTTTAAAAAACTTGTCTTTTTCTCCACTTCATAGATTTTTCTCTATCTTTACAGGCTAAAAAATTCTTAAGGGGTTCCTTCTGCTGCAAAGATTTTTTTGTCAAGGGAACATGTGTCTTTTATTTCCAGAACATTATATACAGATATATTGCCAAGCATGAGATTTTTTTCACAATAGATAATAGCTAAAAAAAGAAAAAAGGGCTTCAGACTTAAAATTAAACCATTCAAGCCAGTAAGAACATCAACAGGAGCTCATTTATGCTGTTTATTAGAGAGATGCTACTAATAACAAATGGTCTGCAAAGATTCCACAGAAAAATGTTCCCTAAGCATAGCAAATTTTAATGATAATTTTGCTGAAAATTGAGTATATTCAGATATAATGCTCAGTGCAGGTAATGGTTCTGCTTACCACAGGATACACTTAATCAAACAAAAGTGCTCCAGAAACACTCTCAGAGCGCCTTTATTTGACTAAGTCCAGCTGGGAACTCTACATATGTTAGGAATAAGATTTGCAGTTAATTGGCAAGAGCTTAAAAGATTTGAGAAAGGTTCTTCTGCACAGGAGGACATAATCCACATCCACAGAAAGTCATCTTTGACTCACAGATGCAGCTCCATCTTGAAGACAGGCTCCTGCTGACTATTTCCAGCTGAGCTGGAACTGAGGCATCCTCTACTGTCACACAACCACCCATTTGCTTGAAGCCTTTCAGGACTGTTCCTCCTACACGTGAGGACATGCAAGAAGTGCCACTGCCAAGGAACCCCTCACAGCAGCCGAGTCACTTTTCTTACATAAAACATCTAAACAAAACAAACTCTCTTAGTAAAATAACATTTACTGGAGCCATTGGCTTATCCTAGGGACAGCAGAAAGCTGCTAAATAGCTCTAACCCAAGAGGATGTTTACAGTTTAAGATTTGTTTAGCGCTTATGGTCCGATTTGTGCCATATGTTCTCTTACCTACAGTTTTTTCTGCAAAACATTTTTATTAGATATGGAGCACAAGGAACTTACACATCTTCCCACTTCATTACAGTAGGATCATCCTTCCAGGGCAATCTGTAACCAAGTAACATGTCCCTTGAATTTTTTATCTCGTCTCTGGCAGTAGAGAAAAGTTGCAGCTGATGAGTCTGAGCTACTGAAACGTGATCTGGTAGAACAGAGCATGCATGGAATATGGAACATAACTGGTTTTCTCATGACAGCTTGTATTCATCTCAGGAGAAAACCTCCTTTGGAGACTGTTTCCAGCAAATAGCCTGGGACGCTCTGGAGTGATTCTTTCAGTAAAAAGAATCATACTTTGTGCTATTAATCCTACTGAAATTGCAGCAGCAGTAGTGCATGAGTGAGCATACCTTGTCATGATCACTCGGAAACTGTCAGTCGCCATGGAAGGGCTTTTACTTTCTTACGAGCCTTCTTGAAGGGACTGAGTGTTGATGCTTTGGCATACAGTGGAAAATCAGGGAGTAAGCCACAAAGGCACAGGGAAAAAAGATCTGAAATGAAATAATGTCAGATTGACCAAGGAACTGCTTTTGTTGTATTTCTGACTGAGATTTCACTCCCACAATGCAGCAAATGCTTCAAAATCCTTCTTGTATCTGAAGAAAGGCTTTTCCTTTACTGACAGAGGTGTATTTCTGCTGATGCTTTCTATTAGTTAATGCCTTATCAAGAGGTATCCATGCAGCAAAAATAATAGGGAACTGAGGGACTTCTGGTTTTTACATCAGTTAAATTTTGTTAATAATCCTGTAGGATATTTTCGAAATCATAGGTGAATAGGGAAGCTGAGCTTTTGCTTCACTGGAGAAAATAACAGGGCAGCAGTTAGCTTTGAAAAGTCAGAGTGAGTAAATTAGGCATGCAATTCAGAACAAATAAACATGGAAATATTCTGCTATTTTTCTAACATGGTTTTCAGACTACCCCCATGGAGAATGTTGATTATCGGATTGACCACTCAGTGGCAAAAGTTTCTACACAGCTTCTACTGTCCTGCTATTGTACCTGATAATGGTTTGTCATCTAATGAGTAAAGAAGTGGCCCTTGCAGTGGCCAGACTTACAGTGTTCCATTTGATATTTCTGCTTACACTTTTGCTGAACCTGCCATTGCTGTCTATGCGTCGTGTCTTTGTGCAGAGCCTGCTTCATCCACACCCTTCTCCATCAGAAAGAAAGGGGAGACTGTTTGGAATGGCTTTGCTTTATTTCAAGTATCACTGATCACAATCAGTAGAAAGAAAGAGCACCTTTACTCTGGTAAAATGGAGTCAGCAGTGCTTGGCTGACTGCACAGCTTGCACAGTGCAGCAGCAAACTTGATGACTGCTATTCCTTTTAATTTTAGCCTTTTCTTAACTCCCTCTTGAAAGTGTACATATATTATTTGAGGAACTTCACTAAAAATACATCAAGGGTGCTAATTTGGCTGTAAACATAATACATCTGGCATCTTTGAAGTAAGTTGTTTAATGATTTCACGGAAATCAAAACAGCTCACTAGCTGTTAATTAAGCATCTTCATCTGGTGGGTCACAGCCTGTAGAATTTAAACTATGAATAGTAAAATGAAAGAAACATCAAGGAGTTTCTTCTGATCTGGAGATTGTCCCCACCAGAATGTGATCACAAATGCTTCATTATGTTTCATAAACTGATGGAAGTTCAAAGCTAACATAACACAGAAATTGGTTGTCCTTATTAGATTAAATACCAATTATTCAATCAGATATAGTTATTGGTTATGATAATTCTATAAGAGTGCAAGAGTGAATAAAAAAAGCAAGTATGGTAATCATACACAGTAACAAAAATGTTTAGACTTTCCCTGGAGCACCATTACTACTGGTGGAAATAAATTCAGCATTTTACTATGAAATGCCAGAAACAAAAATAATCAAGATGTTGGGAACAATTAAAAAGATGCAAGTTTCATTTAATATGCAGCTGTGCCCAGCTGATTGCCGAAAGACCAAGGATGTGCCTCTCCCTTACTGGGGGGTAGCAGCAAAAGCCCATTAATGACTGTATTTCCAGTCAAACAATCTGCAAAGCTGCCTGCAGAGAGGAGCTGGGGACTCAGGAGCAAAGCAAAGAACCTGCACAAAACCTGATGGGATGGGGTCCCTTGCTCCGAGTGCAGAAACCATCCATGGCTGAGGTCCTGCTGCCACACTGCTCAGTCTCTAAGATCTGAGAGAAATGAGTAAATAACAAGGAATTAGTCAGGACTATATTTCATTTGATGTAAAATATATTCTTCATTGTTCACGTACATCTTCAAAAACTGGGTGCTGCTGAAAATGCCTGCCAGTTTTGTAGCAGGAAATTTGTAAAAGCTCTTAAAAACATAACACATATGTGAGTTCTGCCTTGAATACTAATCCTAAATGGAGACCCTACTTCTTCAGCAACTCTTTGATATAGTTGTATTCTCTGGACTTTTCACATCAATATATTCTTTGTTTTGTGTAGCGAAAAATGTGAATGAGCTCTGAATATGTATATATGTCAAATATATATAACTGCATATGATGGTTAAAGGAAATCTATAGGAACTACTCACTGATGTCAAGCAAACAATTTTTTAAAATTCATATCTGGTATAAATGAGTATGACACAGATCACATACAGCCTGAATGAGCTTTTACTTACTGTAGGAAAGGTATTGATATATAGTGTAATGCAGAATGGAGAATAACCAGGGTTTTTCCATTCATCTTGAGACCTCTCCGTGGATGTTACAGCTTCCAAACCTTTCACAGCTACGAGTTTTCATGGCCATTTTTTGAACCAGTATTATCACAAATTATTAATAATATGGAACAATAATTAATTTGATTGGATGCTGTGATACAGCAGCCTGGAGAGTTTAATTGTGATACCTGTAGGAGAGCAACTACGGTTTAGAAATTTGAACAGAAACAACCCTATTTGAGGGTTAAATCAGGTAAAAGACAGAAATAATAGTGTGCTTTTTCATTTCCTCACTTGTTTCCAGTGCTAGTACTAAAACAATACCTCCAGGAATATTCCTGCATAAGCCACCATATTACAATGATGTAAAACCTTATTGTGCAGAAAAATGAGAAGTATGCAAGTCAAAGACATAATAAATGCTTTCCTGAAACTGAATCAAACAACTTCCTCTTGAAGATAATTTGCTGTTGTACTTCTATGGTAAAGTTGGTGGCTTTCATTATCCATGCTGGGAATATAGGCTGTTAACACCCTTAAAATAATTCTGCCCCTGTAAGTATTTCTGTAAGAGAAATGATTGTGGACGAGGCAGACTGTAGGGCTGTCTAGAATGGATAATAGCTTTAATGAGAAAATCGTGACAAACAAGACATTTAGGCATGAGACTAACAAACAAGCAGCTACAGGGACTTAGTTTCATTCCTAGTCTGTTGTGTTTCTGCTTTTAGATGACTAGAGGTGCATTTTGAAGAGAACTACTGACACAAGCGCACAGATGAAGAGAGCAGAGAAAGCATTCCTAAGCTTGTATAGAATGACATTTTTTTTTAAGAAAAGTTATACCAACGTTTTCCAAGGTATAAACTGGACCTTGTGTATGTGCATTGCATGTTCAGTGAACACCTAATACATGCTTATGATTGGAAAATGCAAAAATTCCTCAAAATTTGGGTTTGCTTGGGAATGGGAAGGAAGAAACCAAGGTTCTAAGTTTAGCCAGGTGCTTAGTATTTATTTTTGATTCCTGGCCTTACTGAGTGCAATGAACTCTTTGTGACTGAAAAAATAGCACAGAGATATTTCCACTTCGTCTGGTTTTCTCTGGTTCACAAGCCCTCCAGCTCTGAAAGTCTATTTGAAATTGTGAGGAAGGCAAAGAAGCTTTTCAGATTCAAGCAAACTGTCCTTCCTTGAGAAAAACTTCCCAACCACCACTGATGATGCAAGGGACAGAATACCCTGTGCCAAGAAAGAGCAAAGGGCTGCTCAAATGCTTCCAGCTTTGCTTGATCCTCAAGGCAGGAAGAAGGTCTTGGGGTTTTTGCTTAGCACGGCTGGCTGTGCCTGGGGCACAGAGCATGTCTTTGGTGGGGCAGGGCAGTTTCTCAAGAGTGAAACAGAGTTCATCAGGGAAACGCGTGCTCATGTCTCTCCAACACTTTTACTGGACACTTTTACCTCAGTAGTCCAACAAGTGGGCATTTGGTCCTCTGCACAGTTTTCTGTTCTTTTTGCAACACTGTCATCCCTTTTATCCAATTTGGTGCCCTTGTAGGAAAGACACAGGAGATGGATGTGCCTGAGCTGCTAACACTGAAAGGTGCACTGGATACAATTTTACTAAAATTAGGGTCTGTTCAGTGCAAGCACAGCTTTACAAGAGTTCTTTGTCTGATGCATGAAACACAGATAGTCTCAAAGCAAACAGAGGCAAATGAGCAAAGTCTGATGTACAGTGAGTATTTTAAACAATGAAGTAGAATAACAAATAAGTAATTTCTTCCAGTTGGCTGTGAGTCTGTGATTTTCTGTATGCCTTATATAAAGTTTTACTGTTCGACATGTGATTGAAATTTTCATCTGCTTTTACCAGCTCAAATTATTACGCCCTCTCTTTTATAAGATCAATGTACTCAATAAGAAGGGTTTCAGCTATTGAGTTCAATATAATTGTAAGGCTATTCAACATCCTTTTTCTTGAGCAGATGCTCCAATGAGTCAACCCCAACTCATCATTTGGTTTCACAGAGTTTAAGATTATGTTAAGAACTACAACCCCTCTGATTATTTGTTTAAAGGAATCCAAATATAGCCTCTTTTAATGTTTTAGTACCTAGACAATAAAACAGCTGTCAGCAATATGTTCTTCTGAGTGGCATTCATATGAACTAGAAGTCTGTTGTTTCTAATTTAAAAAATACAGCCACAGTCAATAGTCACCCACAGACAGGTGTGCAGTCCAAATATAAATTTTATATTTGCCAGCACATATGCAAATTAAATATGAAGATGGTAATACTAAATTTTACACAGTGGAACAGTAAGAGCTCTAAAATTAATATCAAATGCCTTGACACTGTCAGATGGTTACCAGGTGCCTTACCCTATGAAATTCACATTATTGAGGACATATTCAAGAAACACAATTTGTGGTGCAATATGTCACTGAAACTGCCAAATTCAGACGTTGAATTATGCAGGGTAAAATTTCTCATGTTGGACAGATTTAAGCGGCTAAATGCATGGATATTTTTGTCCCATGGGTTCTGTGAGGGCTTAATACAGACATTTTGAAGTGGGCAAGCTGAGGATCCCTGAACAGGGTCACTGAGTAAAAAGGTGTGACACCCCTGTTTATGACTGGGTTGAATAGATGGACAATTGTCTACAGTTCTGAATAAAACAAAGTGCCAGCTTCAGAAACTAGTTTTTTATTTCACATACAGTGAGTAGAAAAGTATCTGATAAAGTCCTGGCCATGTTGATGTCACTGGCAAAACTCTACACAGAGTTTTAATAAACCCCTGTCCACTGACTCTAAAAGTAACTATCATGATACCAAAAAATGTTTCAGATAGAGACCAAGCACAAGAGTAGGATTTGCCTCATTTAATATAACACATTGCACAAATTAAAACTTACTTTTTTGTTTCTTCTCAGCTAAGAATAATGTCTGAGGATGTGTGAAAGAAATTGCATAGAACTTCCAAGTAAAGATACTGAAGTTCCCACTGAGTTTCTTTTCTCATGAAATAGTGCACAAACATTATTTTTAAAGGAGGAAGGGAGGGTAAGTTGAGGAATGAAACCAAACATTCTAAGATATTTCTCTATGAGAGTATTATTCCATTTAGCCAGGAATAGTGGGCATACCAGACAAAAGGAGTGTATTTTGACATGAGGGCACGATAGCTGCAACCACAAACATTCACACTCTCACTTTGCTCACAACCCCCCTTTTTTTAAAGTTTCTGTCCATGCCTGGAATTCATTACATGTCTGCACATTTCTTATACAGCACACTTCTTAGACGAGTGTGGGGCTGGGAATCACCACCACGTGTGCTTCCATCTCTAAGCACTGGAAACACACTCTCTGCTCACAGTGGCTGGAAGCACCTTCCATGAGCAACACCATCAAAAGCCATTGCAGAGACAGAATAAACACAGTAGTTTACTGATAGCAGTTTATTGCTTTGAAGGAAATGTCTGAGACAGGTAGTGACCGAGAAACCTCTATTATTGGCCTATGATTTTTAATTTAATAAAATTTTGATAAGACCAAGTTAATCTTGAGTAATGTACTGGTATGGAAACAATCTAGTTCAAAGGATGATTAATCTGTTCCATTGTGATAAATGTTAAGCAAGGATAATTAATTCCAGATTTTTAGATTCAAGAACTTAAGCCTCTGCATGGATAATCAAATACATAAAATGGTAAGATAATGCAGGAAGTCTGATCACATCTCACATACCCCACCAGAAGCCTCATCTATCATAAAATAAATAAACTTACTCTGGAAGCAACTTGACAGCACAGTCAGATATTGCACCTAAAACTATCCACATCCAGCCATCCATCCAAAAAATACTGGTTGGGCATCCACTTTGGAAGGACTTCTGTAATCCACATGCTCATTCACACAACTCTGCAAGTGTGTGTGAGTCTTCATTTTGATCTGCATTTGGAAGTACTCTATATAATTCTAGATTAAAGTAGATGTCAAATCCTTAAAATTTGGAATCAAACCTGGCAACCTTGGACATAACTCTAAATAAGTCATCCATGTTTAGTGTACAGTTCTTAGATGCATCTCTTCATATTTTGGGGAAGTGAAGTCTGACATTCATAATGAAGTATGAGGTTCACTACTATAAACCAGTATTTATCCAGGAGGTAAGTTACACTAAGTACACTTTTCCCATATTTAACTAAATGATACTGTGAAACTAATAAGATTTTAAAACATAAGGTTTTGGGGAAAAAAAAAAGAAAAATCCAGAAAATTTAGGATGGTCTTGAATAAGTAAGGAAATTGGTGGAGAATATATTGTGTGGGTGCAGTTGCTGTTGTAGTCCTCCTGTAAGATCCAGGCTACTTGTGCTAGAGGCAAACAAGAAAATTATCACCAGAGAATAATGACTGAGTTCACCCCGATGAATTTTTGGCATGATTGCCTTGTTTCCAATACTTGATTGGCCAAATTATAGCTGTCACTGAAATGTGCCAATTTTGAGAAAAATGAAATAGTTATTTGAAACAAACTCTTCACTGTAGAGTCATATAATGCCTGTGAAGTACATCACCCAGAGTTTCTGAAACTTCCACAGCTAATGTAAATAACAAGATGTAAAGCAAAGACAAAATGGAATTGAGCAACAAGTGTTGGGGCTACATTACATCTTCACTTGGACTAGAATATTCAGGCATTGGACTCTTATCTGTGCAAAGGTAACTCTAATGTAACTCTGATCTGGCTTCCAAAATAGGTTTTAGAAAATTATTAAAGACCCTTTTTTTCTGCCTGGAAAAAAATTAGAAGGAAGGAAGCCACTTCAAGAGTTTCCATGTTATTCAGAGAAAGCACAACCACATACCAATGTGTCCTTTAGAAACTGTGGAGAGTTATCAGACCACGTAATGTGAGTTTGCCAAAAGGCACAATGAGAAAGGATGTTTAGAGGGCTTGTAAGAAACTGTGCTTGGGCACTTGAAGCTTTTCTACTTTGTTTGACTGTTCAAAAAACACCTTTGCAGATAGAGGCCCTATTTTTCCATTATATGATACTGAAAAGTGTTTCAAAGTGAGCAGAACTGGATGGATGGAAAAAAGTCCCTATTTTAACTCAAAACTGTAGTTCATTAAATACAGTGAGAAGACAAAGAGAAAATAAAGATTTGATATTTACCATTTAAAACCAGATATAACGCTAAGAACTGAGAAATTATTAGGCTGCTAGAAAGAAAGAAGGCTTATTTTAAAAAATTTGCTCTATTTTCAGCCATTAACTTTGGTTAATTGAAGCCAGAAGAGCTAAAACCTAGCAAGCAGTATTTTATAAAAATTAGGAACTGCAGTTGGTACCACTGTACCCAGTATCCCTAGCAGATGGGAATATTGCTTAAACTCACTAAGTTCACGAGTGGAACCATGCCAAGGATGCTATCAACAAGCAGTACCTAGGAGGAGTCAAAGAATTCTTGTGCTACACAGCAGCATGGAGTTTTTGTTTCTGTTACTGGGATTTATTTCATTCTGTCCAGCTTCCTTTTGTTTTAGATCTTGGCATGATGGGTCTGTTAGAAACAGGTCACTAGAAGACAAGATTTCCTCTCCGTTGTTATATGTGCACACTGAAAGAGAAATCAGCAAGGCTGCCACCTCTGAGCACTCCTGTCTGGGGAAATCTCCCGTGATATACAAGTATGCAAAGAAATATATAAATGTCTATTCCTGCATCACACATGCTTCATAATATGTTGGTGCTTGACTATAACTGCATTGAGTTACTAAGGCTTGGAATGACATCAGTAAATGTCAGAATATTTGAACACTCACAGAACTTGAACTCCGTTTTTGTCTATTCATAAATATCCATGTGAAATTTCTCCTGAACCACAATCTTATTAAAACAAGACTTAATAAAAGCAGGAAATTTATTTGAAATGGAAAGAAGTCTTGCAAAGGACTTGTACAAATACTTGAAAGATTCTAAGTTTGGCTCTTTCTTTGGATTTCTTCAGATTTTTTCCTCTAGAAAGAGAGCAAAATGTTGATACAAACCAGTTTGTGTTTTGCAGCATATTAATATACTGATTTTCTCAAGGAAAGAGAAGAAGGGGAAAACTTACTGTGGAGGAACAGCCAATGTCCCGAGAACAACCTGAAATGCCAACTTAGCATTTTTTCACTTCAAAAATGTCTTTGACTTTTATGAACAGCTATGATGGTAAAATTGAGGCTGTTAAAAATACATGGTTTACTTCAGTACTTTATAATTCACAGTGGCATTTAGTGGGTGGAGTTGTAAATTAGTAAGTGGACTGTTGCCACAGCAGAGTAGGCTGCTGCTCTGCAAAGGAGAAGCTTTGCTAAGAATAGGAATGTGGTCACTATGATAATGAACAAGGGCTCCGCATGCCTGAAACGTTGATGGGAGATTGGAAGATGGTTGTTGGATGTTTAACAGCTGCTCTAGAAATTAGATGTTATCAAAGATCTGTTTGAAAGATTGAACTGCATGAAAAACATGCAAAACTTAACCAGTAAGACCTGGTTTCAATTTTTAGTAGCACTACCGAAAGGCAGAGTGGCACATGAAATATTTATGTTGTCGATGAATTGGAAGGTACAGTTTTACAGCCAACAAAATGCTACGTTTATTCTGCTGCAAGAGGGAGGCAGGATTGCAGCAGTCTCTACACATAAAAGAATCTTTTTCCCTATTGCTTTTCAATGAAGTAGATTAATGTGCCATGAAAGCATTACAATATGTTAATCAGGTATTTGATCTGCTCTGTCAAACACTCAAAAGAAAAATCAGTTACTTCCTGGAAACTATATTAATGTTTCAAATAAACCCAGCTTTTTAAAGGCACTAGATTTCTTTGAGTGGGGATTATTTACTTATCACTAGGATGATTTGCCTTTGGACTCTTAGTAGCTGTAACAGCCTTATTCAAAGGTTGCAAGCCAGCAGCATCATATCAGAAATCCTGAGTGAAGGGTGCAGATAGATATGGATGTCAGTATAAAACACGCCACATTCAACTTTTGGAAGCTTTACTACCGAGTGACAGCTGCTGTATGATTGCTGTTCAGGCAGAAGTAGAGAGGAAAATATTCTGAACCCAAATGCATGACCTGCATGACTGCAATAATTTCATGGTTTTGACTGCTTAAATTCCCAACTGGTGGACGTCAACACAGGGCTCTCACTTTTCTGGCCTTAAGAAAAGTGTTTGAGCTATGTCAGCCTTAAAGGGATCCACGGGAAACTTTCACCGGAAAAGAAAAGAAAAAAAATCTGTATGAAATCATTGTGTCTACTTCACACGCTGCACAAACCTTTCCTATAGGGCCCTCTTTGATCTGTGTTTGTGCTGGCCAGCTCTAGGCCCCCCAGAGCAGAAAGAGCTGTACACAGATGTTACACTGCTAAACAGCTCGTCAGTGGAGGAAACCAGGTCACTTCTCTTGTAGGAAGATCACCAACAAAGTGATTTTGTCACAAAAAGCCTAATCTGGCTGTTTTCTGAGTAAGAATACTGGACGTGTTTCTAGCAGAAGACATTTTGAGCTTCAGTCCCTCCCTAAACTTTCCCAGATACCCAAATGTTGATTTCATTCACTGTTAAATAGACAAAAGAACTTCTCAAAAGGATTGCTGTGCTAGTAACCTATCACACTCCACTGAGGACTCATCCATACAGAGCTCAGTGATCGCTGTGTGTCTTCTATGAAGATATCCCTTTCAGAGGCCTGTGACTGGTACAAAATTATTGAGTATCTCCACTCTTACTGGAAAGATTTCATCTTACAGGAGAATTTATAGCAGCTTTTGTGACATAGATGGGAAACAGGAAAAGATCTTTTATCAAACTTAAACCAGTAATAAACTACTTGGCAGACAGGATTAAAAGGGTAAGGTCCCAGGTAGCCCTAAGACTTATGCTGTTTGGTTTAATTTCTGTGTTCCCACACATTAACAAACCTAAAGTATATAAGATTGCAGTAGGGAGTAGGGAATCCAGGTCAGGTCGTTAAGATCTGCCAGTTTCAGGACTCTACATGCTTACAATTTAACGTAATTAAAGCCAGGAAATTGTAGTTGAATATGGAAATGTACTGGCTAGAAAGTGAATCTATCAACCTCAAATCACTTCATTTCTTATAACTCTGAAATCCTGTCCCACTATGAAATGCATGCAGCAGTGTTTCCCACACTGACAAGGGGCACTCTACAGATTTAAATGTGGTGTCGTCTCTGAACCACATTTTAAAATGTGGGTTTGAAAGCTACCAGTGACAGTAGGATCTGTTTCCTGGAGCCCGACTCTTCCTGCCCAGCTGATGCCTGCCAGGCCAGCAGGTAGCACATTGCTCATGGAGGGGTTTGAGCACACTCGTCCTTACCCTAACAGCTCGTTAATTCCTGGCTACCTTCTATGTGTGCTGACCAGTCAAGAACTGAATTATCCTTTTAAATTGTGCATATCCTGCTGGCAGAGTCTCTCTTCACCCAGCTATCAATGACTGAACAAACTGATTTAAAAGCAGATGCATGGCAATCACACTTAAGTAATTCCTGGAAAACTCCACAGCAAAAAAAAAAAAACAAACAAAACCAAACGAATTCATTATTTAACATGGGTAGCAAATAAAGCAATATACAGATACAGAGGGGGAAGTGTAACATTGCAGGTGGCTTTGATTCCATTTGCAAGAGGAACATTAAGCATCGGTTCAGCCATGGATTGTCTCATGTACCTTGGATCATACTGAGCCAGCTTTTGCGAAAAATTACCACAAAATCCTTTCAAAATCAAAAGATTCTACAACACACAGAGTGCATAACATTTGACTGTATACCTTAGTAAGCCTACAGTAAAAATGGCTTTTTACTAGGAAATCTAAATAAATTGGGATAGAGAATATAGTGTTTTAATATTTTCTTTTTTTTTCCTTTCTTTACTTTGTTCTTAACCAGCTAAAATCTCTTTCTACTGGGTGAGCTCATCATTGAAAGCATAGTCAAACTTTTATACAAAATCTCTGGCTTTTACTGCTTTTCTGGCCAGGGACTTTCTGCCCAGTGGAAGAGAAACATTCCTGCTTGATAACGGCCCGGCAAATGAACACATTCAGACTGAAAATATAATCACAAAAGCAAGCACAGTATGGACCAGGAACTGTGGGTTTGATACTTTTTCTGTCTGTACTTACAGAGAAAGATGTTTCATCTGACTGTATTTCAAAACTAAAACAGCATATTCAGCATTTTTTGGGGGAAATGCCAAATTAAAATAGCATTGGAAAAAGGGCTGAGAGGTGAGATGCTGGCAATACCATCCTTACCAAAGGCATCTAAAATTGTCTAGAGATGACAACTTCCCCAAAAGCAAGCATAATTAGTCTACTTCTTACTATAACACTGTCACTTTGCTACATGATGCAGACAGTAAAAATAATTTGCTTTAAAGAAAAATAGTAGAAGCCCAAAATGCAGTCAAATCAGAATAGCTGTATCCAAGAATGTTGTGGCACAACACACAGCTTTCTATACTGCAAAATGAACAAGGCAAGAACTAATTTAGCTATACTTTACACAGTTACCAAAAATACAAGCAGCAATCTCAAGTAAATGCCAGATCCTTCAGTAGTTAGAAAAAGTTTTATTCTTTTCTTAGAAAAAAATAAGCCACAATAACTTGTCCTACATTAATTTTTAAAACGCAAAAGACATAAGAAGCTAACACCAGTTCAAAAAGGAATGGAGTAAAACCAAGTGATCTTCGTGACTAGCAGCCCTATTTCTACTATGCAAAAAAAAAAAACCCAAAAAACCAAAAAGGCAGTGGAGAGCCATAAAAAGAAACAAAACAAACTAAAAAGGAAAAAATCAAAAACCAATTTCCTGGATAGTAAAATATAGGCCAAAATCAAGTTACTGTACATCTTTGTATCATGTCCCAGTGAAAAGTGTACAGCTTTGGAAAATCACTCATGGACTGGATTAAACAATTTATTTCTGAACTCTTTCCCTCATACATGATGACTTTCAAAAAGGTTTTGATATTTTATAAGCAGCACAATCAGAACTCAATGAATACAAATATTTGTGTGTGTAATGCAACCTCCCCAAATTTAAAAGAAATATTTGCTACTTACATGTCATATAAAATAAATGACAATTTTATTTTTTAAAAGTGCACAGAAGCAGATCATTAGCACATGTCAATATTGGTTAGGATGGATAAGCATCTGCAAAAAAAAAGAAGTATTCAACACATTACTAATAACTAACAATGAAATAGAACGGGTATTGTCTATGCATGAACTAACATGTTTTTGGTCAAAAAATATGTATTATTTACGTACACATTGTAAATCACATATATTTAACGGAATGTACTACTTTTCAAAAAACATATCACAGCAGATATCTACAAAACTAATTAGAATTTAGAACTTAAACTAAATTCAGAATTGTTTTTTGTATTAGTCCTGTATCAGCTGAATATTTACATGTGTTTTACCTGAGGCATAAGTCAATCTTACTGAACAGCAGCTCTTGAACTCAGACAAATACTTAAATATCTTACTGGAACTGTGTCACCAGAATATATCAGCACATGCAGAGCTTAAACTATACTTTACTTACACTTTACTTATATTTTACTATAGTATGTTCCTGAGAATAATGAGATGTAAAGGAAAATGGCTGGATGGTACAGCCTTGTGGTGGTGACTCTCCCATGCAGTGCAGCAGTGTGTGCTATATTGGTGCTAAACTACAGGGGAAAAAGGGAAGGAACCTAATGATCTAAATTTTTGCCTGTCTTAATAGGTTAGATATCACTGAATTGAAAGATAATCTGTGATCACCTGCATTTAGTATGGACTAAAAGGACTCATGTAAGATTTAACAGCCCAGGACATCCACAGACCAATTTTGTGTGCATACCCCACATGTAAACACCTGCCACTGCTCTCATGCACTCAGCTTTGCACTGCCGTGCCATGGATAACATAATTGTTTACAGCAGTAATATCAGCCCAATTTCCCACATGTGACCAGCCAGTAGGATATATAGTAATGACTGACCTGCTTTCTCCTTCCCACAACAGCTGTTTTCCTAGGGAAGAATTAACATTATAGAACTTGAAATAGAACACCAAAACCTGCAAAATAGTGTGAAGCCTCAACAGCTCCACCTCCAACAAGACTGGGAGGCCAATCTTGATAAGTTTCTTCACTATAAAATAGATTAAAGAGTTCAGTCAAACATTGTTACATATGCAGCTTTCAAAAACTGCACATAATTCTGGATACTCTGGTTCATGTTCTCTGACTTCCGTAGGCTATTCTCCAGCTCTTTCAAATGTATTTCATGGTGCTTTTCATTCTAATGAAAAAAGAGAAATGCAAAGAAATTTAGAAATAAAATATAAATCAATCGTAATAATAATCTAAGACAACTAGTACCTAATTTTTATAGCCTTATTTACCTGTAAAAGTTTTCAGAGGCTCCACAAAAGCAAAGGTGCTAAAAAAGGCCTCAAAATACTGAAGCTTTTATTTACATTCAGTCAGGACCAAACTGACCATGTTTGGATAGACTTAAAATCAAAAAAAAGGCCTGTAATAATTGTAAGTTCAGATTATTGTCATTAATTCAGGGGAAAAAAGATATCACTACATCGTTATGGAATTGTTATGCATCTAATCAAATCTAGATATGCTTACTGAACACAATTGATTTGAGAGGGAAATTACAACTTCATACGTGTTTTTTATTTCTGTCTTGCTGGGAAAACTGGACCAAGTAAGAGTTGTAAACTCAATACTATTCAAGTGATTTAGCTAGACTGGGCCTCTGTTAGGTTGATAGGAAATGTCAATGTACAAAGTATATAGTCAAGTTGAATTAATTTACTATTCTGAAAAGTGTGTATCAACTGTATTAGTAGTGTGTTTGCAGTAAAAGGAACTCGTTTTTGTAAATGATGATGTGGAGAGTGATTTCTTAAATCACAAACAGCATTATTTACTCACATGGTGAAATAAGCAGAGGAGTTGTTTCTTTTCTTCTTGCTTCTTTCTCACTTCAGCTTCAAGAAGTAGCAGTTTTCTCTGAAAGGCTTGTTCTTTGTATGACATTTTTTCCCATTCTTCAGCAACCTATAAAAGTAATGAGAGAGAAATTATGTATTTATATATACGTATATATGATATATATTTATGAATTATATATATTACATATATATTTACTCCTAAAGCCCAAATCAGATTATTTTCTTATCTCTTAACATTAATAGCTTTATTTCCTATTCTTTCCTCTAATACTTTACTATAATTCCCATGCACAGGAATTAAACAAACCTGAGAAATATTCTGGCCAAATTTTAAAGCTGTTTCAATTTGGAAAAAAATGCAATACTAGTGGGAGTGGAACACTTTTTAGCTCATTTTCAAGTTAAGCCAAAATTTTAGTTTTTTGAAAACCAAAGAAATATCCTCAGACAGTATCGAAAAAATCAGATGATTATTTCTACATTATTAATCTAAAATTACAACTTCATACATTTTTTCTGATTAAACTAATATAACTCACTACTATCTAAATTCCTACATTTCCTCTTGAATTTGATTTACTGTTTGCATAATTTCTACAAATGACAAAATTCAGCTTAATATAGAAAGAATGCAAACTCTTCCTCTAAAAAGAGAAGGATTTCAACATCAAATTTCCTGTGGGCTTCTATAATGAAGAAAATAAAAGGTAAGGTTAAGCTTTTGTAGAGAAACTTCTTGCCATATGTGTGGGATTTAATATTAGGTGGTTAAAACATTTTGATTTGTCAAAAAAATAAAGATAATAAAAGGTTGGTCGATTGAAACTTGTTATTAATTTCCATAGGATCCAGACTTGACAAAGAAATTGAATTGTTCAATCCGTATTTAAAACATGCAGAAATCCACAGTAACTTTTTAGTATTGCTCCCTACATGCAAAATAGTCTTGTCCCATCATTTTTTCTCAAGCACATTTTTAATGCTATTTTTAAATAGAAAGTAGCAAACAAGATTGAGAGATGTGTTAAATCACCAATACCATTTTTCTCCCTTCTTCCAAAGCAGATTCAAGTTGTCTGGTTAATGCATTATATTCTGCAATTTTCTCTTCAAGCTGCAATTTACTGCACTGAAGACTCTCATCTTCTCTTCTGAGCTGACAAGCAAGTCCTTCATTCTGAAATTCCATCTTTCCTAATTGCCTTTACACAAAACGGATTAATGCATTATAATTCATTATAGCAGAAAAGTGTAGGAATCAATTTCAATCAGATTTTTCAAGTTACCTTTGAAGATCTTCATATTTCTTCTGAATGTTCCAGATCTCTTCTTCTAAGAAAAGATTGCCCATAGAAGTTACACTATGGTTATCCTGTGAAAATGATAATTTGTTTCTAGTTGAAGAGTCCTGTATACAGGATCTTACTAGAGTAAAGTAAGCCTGCCTATTAAAATCCATCAAAGAATTTATCTGTAATTTCAGATAAACACTATGCTATATTCAGACAAATGCTATATTATATTCTAGTAAACATTATCTTGTATTATTGTACCTTGTATAATTATCTTAAATTAACAAAATACAGCCAAAGTAGGAGACTAAAATTTTCTGTGAACACTTTGAGACTGAAAACCTGATATGTAACAAAGTCCTAAAAAACTCCATGTACTGCTCATGCAGCCTTGTATATTAGGAGTTGGTCAGGTCTACCTTCCTCCCAGCAAAAAAGCTCCCTCACATTACAGTCACAGGAAGCATAAAAATAACCCTGCATAATATATGGTTTTCACAGAACAGTGAAGCACTGGCAAAGAATTTCAGAAAGAAGTGACTATCAAAAAAGACAATCAAGTTCATGAAAAGAGATATATCAGCAGCAGAAGCTGAAGGAAGCAAGAAGACAGTCTTCTCCTGTCCAGCATCCAGAGTGATAAACTTTTACATGTTTTCTTTCAAATCTCGATAGCAATGAGATTATTGCTCCTTCTACCACCCATCAACAGCATGTGGGCAATAAACAGCCACATCAACAGCCTGCTGGCACCATCATTTAAAGCGTTGACCACCACCATTCATTGGACTACCTCAAGCAGTCCCGTCCAGCAATTTGAGATAATCTGCCTGATTTTTTTGGTAAGAATTACAGTCTATTCAGGTAGCAGACTGGTAGTAGCAGAAATTAGTCCAGCTGAACCCAGGAAAGGTTTCCTGCAGAGGCAGAAATTGCTCCCAAATGAATTTTCCTAAATTCTGGTCGTAGAGTCAAGGGTAAAGGACATCACCAAGACTTAATGCTGAAATTTAACTGCTGTTCCACCAGACTGGTGATTATATTCCCAGTTATTTCATTATATGTAAGAGGTTCTTGCGCACTTTTTCAGGAAAACATGTAGTTAGATTAAAATTACATACATCATTTTATATGAGGTATAATTTTTGCACCCCAAAATTAATTATTGCTTAGGTACTTTGCCAAACAATGATGGATGTAAGAGTTTATGAACATTCCTGGAAGAATCACAAATCAAGAGCTATGATTTCTATAAGCATAAAAAAGTCTGTAGGAGCACAGAGACTCACTGTGCCTCAGCTGTAGTTTTCCCACTGACACAGGAGGATGATTAAGCCCCTTTCCCACCCTGCTAACTTAAAAACCTTTATCATTTGTGCTCTTCTAACTTAAAAACACATTAAAAAAAAGACAAAAGACAATAACAAAAAAACCTCAAACCTACCTTGCCATTGAAATTGATGTCACAGGAAAAAAGACTCAGGGAAAATTCATATTCAGGCTTTAGAGAAAATACAAGCATTAGTGTTCAATACAGCTAAAAATAGAAATTATCCTATTAATGCATATTTTAAAAAGATTTAATCAACTAAAACATTGCAATAATTGAAGTTTTATACATCATCAAGAATATAGTTTATCTGATTAAATATTGCATGGTTTATAAATTAGCCATTAAAACCAAAACTAACGTAGAATTAGATTATTCTACTAGATACAAACAATATCTAGGCTTGCATTCATTTCCAGGGAAGCATTCTGCAACACATCTCAGGACATAAGTATTCAAAAAGATCAAGAATATACTCACTCTAAAAGTAACAAGTCTTTTCACATAATGAATTCACATAAATACAGTTGGCAACAATTTTATTTGCATTGTGCTATTCCCACAGAAGAAGTTTTTGATTTATGAAGAAAATAACAAAGGAAACCTCAGCACTGTCACACACGCCAATAGGAAAAAATGTACCAGAGACTTTTTTCCACATAATTTTCTCATTTATCTTTAGAAATCAGCATGTTCTAACCACCTGAACCTCCAGCTCCCTAAGGGTTTTGCATTTCTTTGCAAGGATCCTTGCCCGGGACATAAGCCTTTGCTGGTTTTCCTCAGCTGCTTTCAGCAAGTCACAAACATGTTGTAACGCCTTTAACTCAGCCTCCGTTTCGTCCCTCACCTGCATAGTGGCATCACAGGAGAAAAATGTAAGTGTAAAACCATAAATTAATTGTTGTAATATTTAATGGATTTTCATGTAGGCAATAAAGCTAAAATTCTACACAAGTTGCATATCACCTATTTTATAAAATACTGACAAAGATAGAAGTTCTTTTCTGATTCTTAAGAATGTGCTGTGTTCCAGTATTCAGCTCCATCTGCTGAAAAACTTTTAACTCATCTCTGTATGGATTCTCAATTTTAACTGTTAGTTTAAAAAAAAAGCACTTACAGTAGGCTTGCTTCCATACACAACTTTCACAACTGTTCTGTCAAAAAGCTAGTTTCAAAATCATCAACAATAAAATCACATTTTTGGAAGTGATAAAAGAATTCTGGAATTCTAAAATAGCAGCCCAACTACTTAGTCATTGTGCTAGGAATCATTCCTCACTTGTTTGCAATTGTGTAGTATCCAAAACCCACCAGCTTTAGACAGCAGTTAGTAAAACTCTCAGAAATTTAAAACCAAGAGACAGTACCTTGTGACTTTTAATAACACCACAAAAATGTAGAAAAGATCAGTATCCTACGGAATTGTTTGGAAACATTCTTTATTACTGCAAAACTTACCTTTTCTTCTTCTAAGCATTTGTTTTCTGTTATCTTTTTGTTTTCATTTAAGACTGTTTCATATCTGGATTTCAGTTCTTCTACTGCAATTTGTCTTTTTTGTACCTAGGACAGTATATTTTTTTACATACATTTGCAAGGTCCTTCATTTAAATATAGAAAAGATAGAATCATTAATATGAAGCATAAAGGAAAACCTTTGATTTCTAAATAATATCTCAAAGTGTGTCGTTATTTGAAGTTATTTATTTTCATTATCCTACTTGTCACAGCAAGTATAAAAGGGTTACTAGGTAAAGAGCACTGTCATATCAGCAGTGCGTTACCAACAATGGAGAATGAGCTACAGTTGTGCTATAGAAGCAGCCAGCTGGACTCACACCTCTCTCTCCACATAACAACTCACTGACACTTCCCATCTGGAGTCACTACAGCTCTGAGCTAGGGAATTTCACTCCACTCACTGCTTAAGGCTGGCTGTTACCTGGAACTACAGCTACTGTCTTAAAGCTGACAACAACTTTAATTGTGATGATGCATCCCACAGACAGGGCTCACTGGCTCTACTTAGATTTTGTATCTTGTCTTTCTTTTCTCTTGACAATGATTTAAAAAAGAAATAAGTGAAGAATGTCAGTGAAATAGTGTCTATACTATAGCAGAAATATATACATATTTGAATCAATGTTTTAAAATTTCTGTGTGAATAGAGCCAAATACAAAAAATTAATTTATAAAAAGCCCATTTTAAGTTTGGTTTATTTGTTTCACCGGTATTTTCAATGTGGATTTACCTACTGAAATAAAAAACTCATATAACCCTATACCCATAACCCTAACCCTAACCCTAACATATTTCTTGAATGAACTTGAATTTCTTGAACTTACTTGAATACTGATACGCTCTGAGGAACACAAAAAAATATATGGCCAAGTACAGGTAAAATATTGTCAGTATATCCACTGAAGACATCAGACTCAAACTTAACTTTTTGAATATATAGTTTATTGGGTCACTAGCCTGCTTTTTAGGAAGCAAATCTTGTCGAAGCAAGGTTGCAATTGTTGGCTTCAATGAGCTTCAAGTGGGCTTCACACAGTTCAGTACAGATTGTGTACTTGTAACAGTAAGGAGACTATTCTTCGATACGGTTTGTAATAGCACTTTCTTCTTTCATATTCAATATTACAAAAATATTACAATCCCCATGACAACAAAGTGGGTTTATTATAAACAAAATCTTTATCATTTCCTCAAAACTTCTCACAAATTTGAGAAAACATACTTGAAGATTTCAAACATGGTAAGTCACCTCGTTTTTGTGCTGTTCTACAAGGTTTTCTTGCAGCTTTGCTTTTTCTTGCAGATGGAGCAACTCATATTCAACAGAAACTGTACTGTTCTCCAATGTAGCAAGGGAAGCCTTGATCAAAAACAGAAAATATAAAAATTTTAAGAGTGTTATTAAAAGAACACATTCTAGAATATGATATTACCAGCAAGTGACCTGCAGGCACTAGGAAGAGTGACATAAGTATTTTTCCTGTCAAACAAAAATGATAATCCATAGTTCATTTGTCAGCTCATGAGAACATTTATATCAGATGACAAATACAATACAAAACCTGTAAACTCTCTCAAAATTGAAATTAATATCTGAGGTAAACTCAGTCCTTTAATTTGAAAGAAAGTTTAACAAACATAAAAGAACAATTTCTACTTAAGCAATTGTGCAGTTACTGACAATAAAATAAACAACATCGTGATTAAGCAGATATATCATCTGACAACCCTGTTCCTAGTTTTGCCATAAATTTCCACTGAAAATTTTGCAGTGTCTCATTTACTCTTACTATTATAAATGGACAGCAAACTTCATTCTACAGGTTTGGGGTCTCTACACAGAAGGTCCAAAGGGAATTAACGTGGTTACTTCATTAATGTATGAGAAATGTAGAGCCATTCAACAATGATTTACAATCTCACCTTTAATTTTTCGTTTTCAAGGTAAATATTTTCATTTTCAGAGTAAACAGAATTTAGCTTTCCAACAATCTCCTCCTCCGAGTTTCTTCTCCATTCCTCCCTTCTTTTCATGTCTTCCATCAGGCCTGTGATCTGACTTGTTAGACAGGAAAGAAGTTCTGTATAATACACAATGCTTCCAAAACTCTCACTATGAAAATTAAATTGAACCTTAACACATTCTCCTATTCTCCTTCATTGTTTATACGTATATATATATATATATAAATAAAAGAGGGAATGCGTTTAAGCATCCAAAGAAATTATTATCTACTGAAATAAACTCTCTGAAAGAGGAGAGTTTCTACTCCAAGGAAGCAGTCTTAGCTCAATTATAGAACACCAAATCATACTTCCAAGAGAACTATGCACATGCACACTGTACAAAATGTAATTATATTGAATTCATAGTGTATATTATATAATGTTCTACTAAGAACATTCCCTAGCTACATTAGGAATGTCACTTTCCATTATTAAAAGCAAAAACTTATGCTATGCCTCACTTTTTGCTTTTTTTTTTTTAATAAAGTTAACAAAATTTGTTTTGCTCTTTAGTCAGTCACACACTGCTTAGTAGAACAAGTCATGTTAGGATGGCACATTTCAAGCAAAGACTTGTATTTTCAACTGAAATAAAACCAGCAAAAAACAGCTGGAAGCAGAATGAGTATTTGTTCTTTCTTAGATGCCTTCTTATATACACTGGACCAACAGTGGGCTAGACAGATTTCTGGGGTGATGTGGTCTACCTGCACTCTGGTTAAATTTTAAAATTTGCTGCAAATATTTTCAGAAATGTCAGATTTTCTGGAATAAAACCAAAATACTCAAGACAGTTTAATTTCAGCTGTTACATACTTGAGCATGAATCAAGTTCTTCGTGAAATAAATATTGTCTCAGACCTAGAATAAAGGCATCTAAAAGTTTCTTTTGCTGGTTTAAATTATAGTCCATATTTCTACCAACAGAAGTGGTAAAAGGATATTTGTCACTGTCTGCCAAAAAAAGAAAGGCATATCCTTTATGTACATTAAGATTTGACTGTGTAGTTTGAATAAGGTTGGATAATTTTGTTCTGCTTTTCCTTACATGAGTAAACTGTTCAAATGGGCGTCTGAGAGGAACCCTTCCCTATCCTCTAGTGAAGTAAGACATTAGTGGAACTGAAATAATTTTGCCATCACTAGTCTGAAGTAGGAACTAGAAGACAAAGAACCTTTTTCTATTCTGTAAACACAAGAGTCAACACTTAAGCTGTTGAATCAGTTATTAAATGAGTGATTATGTGGAGGCCGCATAATAGCTGCCAGCAAGTTCAGCCTAATCAGAAGTATGCAGGGAAAAGAATATGTTCCTTACTGGTAAAGGGGAATGAAGCTTTAAAGGAAGTGAAATGCAGCAGAGAGGGGGCTAAAAATCTTAAATTTGTTCTTATGTCCAACTTCTAAATTCTGCTCAGAATTTTAAAATAATAATAAACTCATTTACATTGTCAACACTGAGTATTGCACTACTAAATATCAACACCCTGTGACTACAGAAATAAATAAACAAAAAAGATCAGCAGTCCAACTTACTTCTGAAGATCTTCTATTTGAACTTCTAGTATTGTCTTTTCCTCAACTATTTTATCATGCTGCTTTTTCCAGACATCCGAGGCTGACAATATCTCACACAGTTTGACTTCCTAGAGAATGTAGAAATTATAAATAATGTAACAAAAGAATGCCACTGAAGAATGCCATTTAATTATAGAAATTTTTCTATACACAAGAGCTATTTAATATAAGATGGTTTTATAGGATCTCCCTTGTACAAAGCAATATAATTTTTCTCTCATCTCAAAATAAAATCAACAAAATTACTCACACTTTTTAAAAAGCAAAGTCTAAGTACAGACTTACTTTCAAGGCAGAGACATAGTTAAACACTGGTACTGTATATCAACTGTAGAATACAACATTTCAAAATTTAAGACAACAATCTTTTCTTACAAAAAAAATTGTCTTTGATACATCTCAACTACATATAAATTACATCAATTAATAAACAAATAAAACTGTGCCAAAATATTTTAAGAATGAAAAATACTAGCTAGGTAAGAAATGAAACATTAGGTAAAATCCCTTAAATGAATACAGATAATTAACCAACACATGCTATCTTGAAAGTACACCAGTTTTTCAATGAGGAAGAAAACAAGTGTGACTTCAAAACATCAGAAGTTCAGGAATTAGTTGCTGTCCCTCTGTACTGCTCACTTTAGTTAAAGAGCCACTACTGCCTTCTCACAAAGATCCAAGAATATAAAAACCATTATTAATCATCTCCTGGAACACTGAGTGGAAAAATAGATCTTTAATACTGATGTATCCGAAATTATTACAACACATCTAAGAGTATGAAAACATATTCTTATTAGGAAATCCAAAGAGGGCAATAAGCAAAGTTCTGGTGCACCCGGCCTTTTTGAACAATTACAAACTATTGATAGGCAGAGCAAGATTCCAAGGAACAACTTGGATTAAAGAAGAAGTTCTATACTTGGATTTCAAAAAGGTTCAGAGCAAGCAGCTCAGAAACAGAAAGCTAAGTAACCACATGAGACATCACATATTAATAAATAAAGAAAACTAAGACTTCAAACCTCACTCATGGATTCTCACTTATTCTCAGTTACGCTGTATTTCTGAGTTAGTCAGTGCTTATCCATAGAGGACTAACAGGAAGACCAGGAGAGGTTTAACCAAAAGCTGGTGAGACTCCTCTTATTTCGTACAGTTTGAAATGTACACCCCCATGACTTAAGACAATCACTAAATTTTAACAAAACAAAGGCAGTTAATAGTAACAGCTTTCATGACACCTGTAACAACCTTTTCCTTAACAAATCAGCAACAAAACAAAAGACATAGAAGCATAGCCTAATCCAACAAATTTTTCTGTTTTCCACAGGTGAAAATCTTTCAATTGTTCAGTTTCAAACAATACAACACAACATTGCTCACAGCATAGTCACTCACATGCTCTCTTATTTCAGAGGTTACATTTTTCACATCTTCTTCAAAGCATTGAGGTCCTTCTTTCTGGGACTCTGTTGCTTTTTTCACAGCAATCTTCTTTTGCTCACTTGCTTCCTTTAAGGCTAAGTTCTGGCACTTGTATTCACCAATTTGACGTTTCCACTCTGCTATTTTATTTTCTAGAGTCTGCAGCATAATTAAAATCAACTCATCACATTCTAAACCTTACAGATAATTTTGTGCTATAAAATAATCAGGAATAGCTGTTACATTTATAATCTGTTTCTGTATTATCTTGGTGTCTCAAATCTTGCAGTTGATACAAGGAGTTAGCTGAGATAAGTACAAGAAAAATACAGAGAAAGTCATTACAAAGATGAAGAGAAGAGGCTGAGAAGGTGCAAGAGCAGGCAGGAGTAGGGGGAAAGACAGCAATCTAACCACCTCTAAGGGCTCTTGGAAATGAATGCAGAATTTCAATTTAGAAGGCATGGTATGGATGTTAAACCCATTTATGAGGAGGAAAAAAAAATGGTTTCATCGGACTATTTCTGTAAAGAATATCACCTCAATGATGATATGTAATCAGTGCAGTGATATGCACTGATGTATTAGAGTATGTGCTCTGAATCTAGTGACACACACACTACTAGGTCTGGAGATAGGCTGTATGACTGTATATGAAATTTTAATATGAAAGTTTATATCTTGGATTTGTGTTTTTTAAAGTCAGGAAGCTTAGGAAAGGCTGGGGTCTTTTCTTTAGCATAGGTATTACAATATGGTCTGTGATTAGATGACAATATACTATTTTCTTGCAAGATCTCTGAATTCTTTCCATGCATAAAGTGGCCCCACTTTATTAATGACACATATTTTTTTAGTGAAAAAACTATTTTTTATAAACAATGAAGCAGAAATGCATTTTAATGCATTTAATAATATTATGAAACATGTACAAAGCAGTCAAGATGGGAACTGGGTTCTACAAGTGCCATTATATTATCTTTTCTATTGCTGTTATTATTTCTGACTAACTAGATGTTTACATCACTCTGATGAAAACAGTATACTGATCCCATTCCATGCAGGAAGCTGATCTCTCTAACTTCATGGCTTTTGTACTTTTCATCTATATACCACATAAATATGGACGGAAAACAACAACAGACATTAAAACACTACATGATGATGTTCATTAAAAGCAATACCAGACTGATTCAAGGAGAGTCTCACATCCTCTTATCAGAAATGACCAAGCTACCAACAATTAGTTTCATAAAGGCAAGTGTAAATCTTGTTCATATCTCTTACTATTCTTCCACTAAACTCCAGCAATGCAGGTAAGCCAGCAGTGTAAATAAATTTCTCAGTTCAGTGATAAGTATCCTAATTGTAGGAATGATTAATGCATTTGTTGCATTCTTTTTAGCCTAGGTCCGACGCTACATTATGTACTACATGAATAAAGACCTACTGCTTAGCTGCTGACTATGTGAATGTGCCAGCCTTATTCAAAATACTCATTGCCAGTTGCCATAAAATATGCATACTACGCATGAGGGGATATCTCTCAGTACAGGTCCTGCTATTGGCCCCAAAACGTTTACACAATCAAAGCAAAAAGTATGTGGTTTTCCAAGTGAAAGATGGTCTTGGGTACTGGGATTCACCAAAAAGCAAAAGTACTACTTCAAAAAATGAAATTATAAAAAAACCCCTATGTAAATGGTAGTTTTCCTATATAAAAGCCTACAGAGCATCTAATAAACAAAGATGTGACTTGAAGTGGTGGATAAACACCTTCAATAAACACAGCATTTAGAAAATCTCAGTCTATGCATGGATTTCTTTAACTGTTGGTATAAGTAAACAGCTGCTATCCCTTATTATAACCACAGGAGGTCAGAAACACACTAAGAATAAGTGCTTTGGGCACTAGTCAGTGGCCGAGGTAAATTCAAACTGAGAACTAATTTCATAAGGGCAACGCTAAGCTTTTGCAAGCTTTTGTCTAGATATTAACAAAATCATCACCAGGATTTAAGCTAGCAAATTACTCCAGCAATTTCTGAAAGCGAACAAAACTTTTAAATAGAGATTGAATGAAAATACAGCTGTGTATCAAGTTATTTTATCTAATGAAAATGTTGTTGGAATTCTATAATTGTACTATGTAGAACAAGAAAACAATTTTTATTTAGAAGAAAACATGAGGCATTTATGCAGACATAGACACGTGATTTAAAATTGCCTTGATACAGGTTGGGTAACAACCTCAAATGATACAATTAGCAGGTGATATATGCTAAGAAAAAACGTTTGGAAATTAGAAATACATTATTTTTAGCCAGTGTTTTCTCATTCATGCCTATGTTCTTGACAAGTTTCATATACTGTATTCTGAGGCCACATACAGCTCCAGCCTCTCACACATGACCTCCTCCTTGCCTTTTTCTAAAGTCAGTAACTGATACAAATATCCACATTTAACTTGTGCTTTTTAGAACAGAAAACGCAAATAATTTAACCTACCTCAGAGGAAGTGAGATTAGGCATTAGTCTTAAGTGTTTTACTTTCAGTCAGTATTAAGAGACTTATTGATTCCTTCACAGACAATAAGAAGAAACAGGGTGTGGCTGTCACCACTCTCTTAGAATAGAGTGTCACCATAGGGACTTGCCTATCTCTTTGTCTTGACCATATGGAGACTGTCTTCTAGACAGTGCAGTTAAGTGAGTGCAAACACTTCTGTGCATGTTTCACTTTGCTTCATTGGAAATGTCCAAGTGTGCACAAGTTGAGAAAAGAAGAAAAAAAAACAAAAAACCCCAACCTTGCAATTAAAATAGTGTGGTCAGGCAGATCTTGCAAAATATAAATACTTATGATTTTAATTGGTTTGGATTTTTCTTTTACCAAGAATTTGATTTCAAAACAAGCCACAGTAAGGTTTTGCTATTCTTTTTCCTATAAACTGAAACACAAGTAAAAATATTTTGACCTGTATTTTCACTCTTAATTCATCATTTTCCGCTTCTTTTCTTTCAATCTGACACTGCAGGTGAGCTTGTACTTCCTTTACGGATCTTGACAGTTGGTTTCCTGTCTGTACATTGATCTAAGAAAAATAAACAAACACAAATCTATTGGACTATGCTGTATGATACTCCCTATATTTTTTCTACTATGCTGTAGTTTCTAACTGACATTTGAAACTCCTCAAAACCTGGAAAAGTAAAAACATGCTCTACAAGTATATTTACAAGGAGTAGCTTGCTACTAATCGTATTAATGTGAAACAGAAATCACCACGTTGAAACTATGTATAATTATTGCCTCATATTTAATCTGATTTTAAGAGGTAGGAATAAAGGCCTGGAAGCATGAACTCAGAAATCTAGGTTGAGCAAAGGCATGAAGCTAGCAGGATGACTAACATTAAGCCACACTTATCAGCTGTGCTCTGACTAATTAGAACTGAACTGACCTTCATTAAATTCCAAAGACCACCAACTGCTATTAGAAGTATTGATACATTTAATTCAAACTCTAATTTTGGGGGATAATTTTGGTAAATCGTAATTGAAGAGGAAACTCATGTCACCAGAACTCAGGTCAGATGATTCTACGAAAATTCTTTCAACTTGATTCCTTTGGTTCATTCTAAGTAAGAAGTAATAAGGTAGAAAAGTATTGTGTTGTCAGTATAGACTAAAAGGGACTAAAAGAACATACCAGTGGAAGCGTTCATTATAGATACCAGTAAGAAAGGCAGATTCAGTCAAGTATTGATGAAAACGCCATTTATTGAAATTAATGTAAGAAGGAACAAGGGGATAGCATAGAAAATCATTTATCCTTTCAGACGCTGGGCATCCTAAATTGTTCAACATAAGGTAGGTCTCTAGTCAGGGCATGGTATACCACATAGATCCCATCAACACTGAGGTCTGCTGGCATTGGGGTCTTCAGAGTCTTTATAGGCTTTTCTGTTCAGCTTTTCTATTCTCAAGCAAAAAGATGTTTCCATGAAAATGTGCTCCTTCACTTGAAGATAAAGACAAGGACATGACAATAGCCCCCACAGACTCCTCTATTACGACAAGCTGGTGAAGTTTACCCTGCAGCCAAGTGATATGTTCACTTGGTTAAGCAAAAAAAAAATTCCTAAAGAAGAACCTTAGCTCTTAAAACCCCCCAAGGAGTTACAAATATAAAAGTACACTGCTGCCCCCTT
The DNA here is from genome assembly GCA_013397725.1 of Rhagologus leucostigma. Classification (NCBI taxonomy): domain Eukaryota; kingdom Metazoa; phylum Chordata; class Aves; order Passeriformes; genus Rhagologus; species Rhagologus leucostigma. The sequence continues at coordinate 502,178 of VZTD01003782.1, forward strand.
AAAGGTTTAACTGAGCCTATTCAGTCCCTCACTAACACTGAACCACGCTGCATTGTATACACACTAAGTGCACTGGAGGTATTCAATCTGTAACACAGACTGCCAAATTACCAGTAAAATAATTTTCAGACTTTTACAGTACCCTCTTATACAGGACAATTCTTCCCTTCTAGTGTTGGTTTTTGCACTGAGCCCCTTCTTTTGGTGCAAAGAATGAACGATGTCTTGCCAGCCTTGTCAGCCTTTGATATTAGCTCTGCTGTCTGTACTACCTTTCCTCAAAGAGCCATGGAAACTAACTGTGAATAGTATCTGTTTAGCTTACTCTATATTATTCCATATAAGTACTTTTTTCCCAGAACTATTTAAAATCAGTAAATGAGAAGTCAAAAGCCATTAGTCTGGATGTGTGCCCCTTCCTGTACCTTAGGATATCAGTGTTAAGGATAACTGTATCCTTCATTGGTTTGAATACAGTTTTGATGGTGTTAAGATAATTCTGTATGAAACATCTTTCAGGATTTTACCTTTTTTATAGGTCTTTGAAATAACTGTTCTACTCAAAAATTATATTTTTTTGTTAAAGATCTAGTACGTTGGAAGAAAACATTCATTCCAATGGAACCGGTCACTCACTTTTTCACACTGAAGCATGGATGAAAGTTCTTCAATCTGTTTCTCCCTTTCAAGTATTTTTTTCCTGAGATTCTTCATGGGGAAAAAAACAACAAAGAAATTATTTTAATTTCTTAATGTATGTGTACAACAAAGCCTTAGTAATGCACATTGATGAACATTTCAGATGTAAAACTAAGAATCAATTTTGTTATGGTAAATGACAAATACTCCTACTTTGCCACTCTTACTGAAAACTGTATGACCCTGTAAGGTAGCCAATTTCAGATGTACAGCATAGAACAAAGAGAATCAAATTCTAATTTACTTACAGCATTCTCAGTTTCATTTTCACTTAGCTTCTGCATCAAAGTGGTAATATTTTTACTGTTTAACTGCAACAGAGGAAACAAACATTTCTTCTGAATATAACTGATTTAATATTTTTCAATGGTTTTAAATTGGTTACATATAATTTGCTACATTTTCAAACTTGGTACATATGAATATAAAAGCTCACATACTCACAGGCTATTTAGTTGGTGGTTTGAACCCTAAAGATTCAATTTATTTTGTGCATAGAAATTTATAGCTGAAGAAACAAACCAGGGTTATTCCATTCATCTATTTATTTCTTTATTTTATCTAGAAGGGCTCTAAATACTATAGATAAGTGTTATTTAAGCATGTAGTTAAATGGTAAAAGCATTTGTAGAATTCACAATATTTCAAAGACTGATATTAAGCGCTAAAGCCTTTCAGGAGCCTCAGTTAGTTAGGCGAATTTGAAAATTGAACCAGAAAGCATAAGCTGGAAGATCACAAAAATAAATTTGCATTAACTCTTTGTAGAATTTATGTGCCCATGATATTGTCAGCTAAACTTGTTATTTTAAAATGTCCAATTGCATGTGTTCGTGCATAACTTTCTATTTTAAAAAAGTAGACTTGTGTGGCCTTTAGACTGTAAATCCCAAACGTTTTAATTTCACTAATGAGAAGATAAACCGACGAACTCAAGTTGGAAACTCTGGCATCAAAATTTTACTAACAACTGCTTCATTTTATCCCGGCCTGCATGTAATCCCTCATAATGTTCTGTAATCTCGATCCCATGCCTATCTGTAAAGTCAGTCCATGGACCTCAGTTCTGCATCCAGGTTTCCACCTTTGCATGCACAGCAAACTTATAAATATTGCATTCAGCAGAAGTCCTAATCTTTCCTGACTACCCTGAATCAGATTTGCTATCCAGCACAAAAATAATATATAAACAGGAATGGTGTTTTTTGACCTGACACTGATTTATCAGCAAAAATACTCAGAAGACTTCCCCGAATTGAGAAGTGACTGGAAACCTAAATTACTCATAACATCTTTCCAGTCTCAGGAAATAGTCTTCCCCACAGTTTGTTCTTTATGAACTTCTTGTCTTTTTGTTGAATGATCAACAGAAAGCCTCATGCTTGTAAGACAACTAGCATTGTCTATGAAAACCTGAAAATGAAGATTATCTTCAAAATTAAAAAATAAAGTCCAGAATAAACAACCATCCCTGTTATCTTCTGAAAGAGAGTTAAGAAAGTCAGCAATGACAGGAAATCTACATTCTTCACTCCATCAGGTTTCTGTGTGATTTCCACATGTGAGTTCCACATGTCTACTGTTATACAGGAATTCACTCAGATCCATCTCCTGTTTTAACAAACATAGTTCAACAAACTCCTTCCAAATTTTTAGGAACTTTCTTAACGTACAGGACATAACAAAAAAATTTCCCCCCGATGTGTCTATTAAGGAAGACGATATGACTAAATGTTTCTTTCAGACTGGTGTAAGAAACATACACTTCCACTGATTCTGTTTTTATGCCTTACGTATTTTCTTACTTGGTGTTCTAGACTGTCAGATTCTTTGCTCGGGTCAGTAAAATATTTTTCATCTTGGATAGCTTTTGTAGTTGTATGATAATCCTTTTTATGTGGCTGAAGCAGTGAACAGAGTTTTCCTGTTTCTCCAGGTGGCACACATGTTTTTCCCTGCAATAGCATTCATAATTATGTAACATTTAGTTTCACTCACAGTTAGGTCACTGATATTGCTAATTCAAGGATATCAACATAAAACAAGTCAGCTCCTCAGGAGAATTCTTTAAGGAAAAGTTTAAAGATCAAAGAATCATTTAGGACTTTCAACAAGGATAAAAGCCTGTGATATCACAAGATGTACCCTCAGTTTGCTCACAGAACACACCTAATCTACAAGGCAAAGACAGACTACCTCCAGTGAAGGTGAAGGCCAAGACCTGCTCAGATTCCAATGTTGCTGTTTTTCACAGCAGACTTCTTCCACTTTGGAGGCAGAAATGGCTTTCCTCTTTTCCCAGTTTGGAAAAGCTTCTCACCAGGCCTGGCTGCTCAGGAAAATGATGCTGCCTGTGCCATGGCAAGTCCAGAGCCATATCAGACCTACTACTTAAATGCACCCCATTCTGCCACCTCCTTATCAGGCACCAGCAACCTGTCATCACCCTCACCCCTTCTCCAAACACCTCTCCTGCCTCTACCCTAGCACTCCAGCATGACTGATGCCTTCACCAAGCGCAAAGTTATCTGTTAACTCTACTCAATGCTCCACTGACTACTTATTTTTTCAGAAGTGGATTGTGTTGCCTTCTCCACCCACCAGGACCCACTTCTCCTGCACTCAGCCTGTGCCAGGTGCATCTCCATCAAAAGGATTTGTCAGACTAAGAGGTTTTGTTCTTACATCCATATTCTCCTTCACATAACTGAGAAAATGAGTAACAAATTTTGGAAGTTCCCATCTTAAATAATCACTTCCTCACAGAATCAGAATGCAGACTGCTCTGTTTCTAATTGTTGTCTTAACTCAAATGAGTACACTCAAACATCTAAGGTTTTTTATTTGATACATGTATATGTGTGTGTGTGTCTTGTTTCATTACAGGATTAGATTTCCCGGCAGACCTCAACTTGCGTAACACAGTGGAACTTTTTGTAGCTTTTTCCTGGATATACAACCAAAACCAAGTTCTTGAATTTAATTACTTCCAGTGAAAACAGCACCTTGGAAGATTAAACATCATGCTTCATTTATCACAGCTGATCCGTGTAAGCAGAAAAGAACAGATAAGAATTTTGCCATAGTTTCAGTATACTGTTGCTACGTCCAGCATTGTCACTTAGCTGTTTTTTGAAATATCACCTATGTCACATCTATAACTAGGAAGTATATTTTTAACCTTGTTAACAAAGTAAATACAATTTTAAAAAATCAAGCCTAACAGGAACATAATGAACTTGCCTCAACAGTGTGAAGAGGACTAAACTTTTCCTGAAGATCAAAGTCCAATGGAGGAGCAGTACAGTCATGTACAGGTAAAGATGAGGATGATTGTGATAATGATGACATTTTGATTTAATGCTGTATAACAAGACAGTATATGTTAACATATATGGGTGTTCTGTGAATCAGTAACTGAAGCACTACTGGCATCCCAGGTTGTTCCCACTACAGTGGGATTATTGGACTGGACCGAGTAAACCCCCGTCACAGCAGAAATGTAACACAGCTAAGGCAGCTGAAATCTTCCACAAGAATTCACAACTTGCAATTGCTTAGGCAGCACTGAATTCACAAATTTGGTGCACAGAAAGCAAATCCTTCCACAGCAGAAAACTGAATACACACGAAGGACAGAGTAAAGCTCGCAGCTGCTATTTCTCACTTCCTCGCACCTCAGCACAGAGGGCACAGGTCACTCAACGCCAGCCCTCATTCCAGGCCCACACTCGGGCTCTCGCCTCACCAAACACCCCTGCGCTCGCTGCCCGCCGCTGCCGCCCCTGGGGTGTCCCGCGGGTCACCCCCCTCAGCACCGCTCCTGTGGG
>VZTD01003782.1:514468-576856 GCA_013397725.1 Rhagologus leucostigma
CGGGCTCCCAGGCTGGAGGGGAGCGCCAGGCCCGGCTGCTCTGGCGGGCACGAGGCCGGAGCAGTGGCCGGAGCGGTGGCCGGGCCGGGCGGCGATGGGCTACTGCGAGCTGCGTCCTCCAGCCGGCCCCTTCGGCCCCGAGCTGGGCAGGCCCCGCGGCTCGCCAGGCTGGCTGCACAACAGCAGCCTTGGGGGGCTAGCGGGGGTGAGACAGCCCAAGGTCAGACGGGCAAAGAGGGGAGAAGGCGCCAGCACTGGGGGGATGAGGTGCGCAGGCATCAGCTGTCGGGAGATACGGCCGGACTTTGTGCATGCAAAGGACAAAGGTGTGTCTCGCCTGAAATAAGCACCTGGGTTTTACTGGCTGCTAGAAACGTATCCTTATCGCCGCCTGATCGGTAAAAGTGGAGCTCTGATGTGACACATGAAAGTCCGGTATGTGTCTGCTTAGGCTTTTTGGTTTGTTTTACCCTTAGTATCGTTTTTAAACTTGTTTGATAGCCCGTTGTTTCAGATTCGGTCTTGCGCTTTCTTCCCAGTAAGGGCACTATAACTGTCTTTTGTTCCTTAGCGCTTAGTTGTCTTGAGCCGTAATCCTCTTTCTTTATATAACCAAACTTGAACAGATTTCCTGTATGGAGATGGGCATCCAAGCAATGTATAGTAATCCACTTTGGTTTTTTACGAGTTCTCGCTGGGTCACAGTCAAATTTGGAACGTGATTAGCGTTGTTATGTGGTCTGATCAGTCTGATGTATTGCCCTAAATCTCAATGTTCGAGCAGAACCAGTGATCAGCAGCATAGCGGAGCTCTGAAAATGCAATCTCGTCAAAAAACATTGTTGTTCAAATTTAAATGAACTTAAAGCAGTCATTTTGGCTTCTCTTTGTGATGGAGGTATTTCCATGCTTCCTCCACTACTCCTGGCTTCTTCCAGGTCTGCCTGCTTCCCATACCAACTCTTTCTTTCCAGCCTCCACTTTCTTTTTTCTTGTTGGACAAGGGGAAAAAAGAGGAGATACAGTTTCACCGTTCATTGTAAGATCTTGTGATTTAATTTAAGTCCATATGTGAAATTATGGTCTTCACTAAGTAGTCTTCACACTGCTGAGAAGATCTATGGAAATATTAATAGGAAATACTGGTAATTTTATATACAAATACTCTTGTCTATAATCAGTAAAAAATAATTCCAGAACTATTTTTACTGTATTGTAATGAATCTCTACAAAGTTTTTGAGAACACCTGGCATGGTTTAAAAGCGTTTTGAACAGTAGCAGTAGTACATCCATAAACAAATTCCCTTCTTCCCTGTATGGCAGCTGAACTTTCTCATGAATGCAGCTTGCTTTTACGTAGAACTGTAAATGCCAGAAGCATTTACCAAGATGTGCATGCTATCAAAGTTGGTTAATCTACGTGTGATGGAAATTAAAACAAACTTGGACAATGCAATTTACTGCTGTTGTATTTTGTTTACTACTGGCCATCAAAGAACTTGTTAAGAGTGAAGTTGGGACAGTCAGGATGTTTCCAGTCGTTTTAAGTTCCTAATTGGTAAATTTGTTAGAGACTTAATCGTAAGCCAGATTCTCCTGAAAATGCCTGACTTTGAACAACGGGCTGTCAAGGGATGAAATCATCATTGTTGTGAGGAACTACTGCTCTGAAGAGAGACAGGCAAAGCCCTCACTTCCGGCTTTGCTCGGTTCCCTGATGTGAAGCGTGTAGCTTCTCCCTGTCTGGGATTGAAGAACAAACTGCTTGTGGATTAGTAAGACTTGGCACGAATTTTGTCTCAAGTGAAATGAGTTGTCTGATGGATTTATTTGGCTAAATGAAGTTATATTGTACTTCATGGTCACTGAAATCACGCTTGGATGAGAACGGCAGAGGTCATCTTACTGTTTCTGTAAGGCATAACAAGATTACTTATCTGTAAACAGTTTATCAAACACTGGTTTGTCCTATTCTAAAGAGTAAAAGACTCTCCACCCCCAAAAATATGTATTTCAAACTTCTCAAGAAAGTTTGTTTTAGCTTTTAATCCTTGTCTTTAGAAACTTTCTTTAATGTCTAATTATATTTTGAATCTTCTTACTGAAGTTTAAACTCCCTGTTTTTGTCCTGTTTCCTCTGGACGGGACATTTTTTTCAATATATTCAAGGTAGCTGCAGTGGGAATCTGTTTTGTCTTCAGGTTTTACACTGGGAGAATTGACAAACAATTACTAAATATACAAGACTGAAGTAATCTTTTAATTTTCTTTATTACCTCTGGACTTTCTTTCATTTTGGTTTATGTTTTAAAACACACTGCAAAATTGGACAAAATGCTTCACAAGAGAATTCTCAGTACCAAGTTGAGCAGAGGATTTCTTCATAATGTTATAAATTATCTTTCTCATCTTGGTCTGATTAACATCCTCCTGCCCCTTTTTTTACCTGATAGTATGGATGTGTTGGTGAACTTACAGATTTCAAATTTGTCCTTAGATTATTTGTCCTTATTGATGACTGGGTAATGGTTATATCTTTTAAAACATCATATTCAAACTAATGTAAGTGACTGTTTTTAAATTTGTCCTGGAAAATTATTTCTATGAACTGAGTATTTTTAACCCAACTTGCAGTTCACGGAAGAAAAGCTTGGTCAAGCAGAGAAGACTGAGCTGGATGCTCATCTGGAGAACCTTCTCAGCAAAGCAGAATGCACTAAATTGTGGACAGAAAAAATAATGAAGCAAACAGAAGTATTATTGCAGCCAAATCCAAGTAAGGAGCCCTTCAGGTTTTTGTTTTCAACTTTTGAATTAATAGATATGCCAGTGTAAATATTTACTGCAATAACTATTGCATAAGTTATGACAAAATATAGCAGTTTTAAAATTTGAAGTCTGCAGTAATGGAAAGCACGTTTTGAAGAGCTGGTAAGAATTGGAGACACTACCAATTGCTAGTACTTCCTTAACCTTTCAAATGGGGAAAACTTTATACAGAGCTTTTTAAACTGTCCTATTGGTTCCGTACTCTGGTCAGTCTCAGGTTGATGGATTTTTTGAATTGTTTACTGTTTAACTGAATTTCCCACTCTAATTCCAGGTATCTTGGGTAGCTGTAAGTACTCTGAAGCTCTTCATGGGGTAGATACAGGGCTCAAGAAACTTCATTACTGTTTCATTACTTAAACTCTCTGCACGATACAAATCAGCTTGAAGCAGGCAAGATGAACTAAAACACCTGTCTTCAACAATTCCATTACTAAAGAGTTAGCACCCTACTTAAGCAATACAAAAAAGTGACAAATACGATCTCATCACTGTTGAGTCTCTTACTGTAACAGAAAAAAATAGAGGCAGAAGAAATGAAGTTTTATGGTGTGTTAATTTTATTTCTTTCTGAAATTGCTGCTATGAGTAGTAATGTTGAGGAGATCAGACTCATCCTCCAATTGTACTAGAGTTCAGAGCTGTAGGAATTTGCTTAGTGTATAGATCTAGATTTTAAGTCAAGACCTGGTATCTAGTCAGTGGGTGAACTACTTTACTGAAAAAATCTAAACCTCCTTTAGGTTTGCTCAAAATTACAATACTGCTACTACCTCTGCACTGAAAATATAAATATTCTCCTTGTAGTGACATACTGAGCTAGGATTTATTAGTAAAGGTAAATCACACGCTGCTAACACTTCTCTAATGCCAAGTAGATAAATTCTTTATTACAGAGATGTTTGAAGTATTGCTTAGGAAGTGTGTTGCATCTTTTAGTTCCATAAAAACAGTATTTCAAAAATAAACCAACTAATCCTGTGGGAAGGATGCAGTAGAACTTGCAGAATATTCTAGCTCAAATTTCTACTTGTCTAGGCCAGAGGGAATAGCTGTCTTTTTCATTCAATTCAGTATCTGTGATATCTATCAGACTTTTTCAAAAACTTGTAAGCTGAGACTATTGAAGCACCAACTGGAGGCTAGTGGAAGTGTATAAAGCAGTTTCAGTGGAAGGATAATATATGGTAGTATCTCAGTTCTGCTCACCAGTCCATTTTCTGATGGCTAAAAATACTCAGCGTTGAGCAGTGGTCTTTGTGAATGTAACTTCAGCTGTTTGGTGGCCTGCTTGGGAGAAGGATCACATGCTGCAGAGAGCTGCTTTTGGTGGTTGTTAATGGAGTGACCCTGTCTGGAGGAGGAAAAATCACTTTCAATCTCATTTGTAATTGTACCTATAGATCAGACCCATGTAGTTGTCCAATAATTTTAGATTACTTTTCAGTTCTTCTGTGATTTAGTAAAACATAAATATTATGGCTTGAGTAAAGAAAACAAATAACTTTTGATCCTTTTTGATTCACCCTTGTTGTCAAGGAATGCACTGATACCCGTAATTGTCTGTCTTAGATTAATTTTTGTGACCTTCACAAGAGAGTAGTTATTTAATCCACTGCTGTTGAAAGTTGTCTAATTAACAAGTAGTATTAAAGTGGCAGGTTTGTTCACTGGAAAGCTTCTTTGTGGTTAACTGTAGTATTGCAGGCTGAAATTAGTTCATACCGACAGTATAAATTAAAGCCAGCTAGATGGGAAATGAAAGCAGTTGGTCAGAGAAATTTGGTATTGTCTGAGGAATTTGCTCTTTCAATTAAAGTCCCTGTTTAGGTGTGTGAGGCCTTTCCACCTAAGAAGCTCACTGTGGCTTAGTATTATGATAGATGGGTGGTAATGCTCACATAATCTTGGCAAGTTTTTCTGATAATTTTGTTGCTCAAACTAAAAAAAATGTGGGAATACAAAGTGAAACGTTTTCTAGTATCTTTTAATGGTTTCTTTCAGAATGTTTCAAGGGAGCATGGGATGTGGGAAAGGGTATAATTTCTGGGGCTATCAAACTTTCAGAATATCTTAATAGAGAACTTACAGTAGTTGTTGAACGTAATTCCTACACTGCTAATTCTAGTGAACAATTTTGATGATTTTTTTTTTTCTGGAGGCAGAACAAAAGACGGTTTGGTTTTTTTTAAGGAGAAATGTTCAGTTATTGCTCTTACTGTGAAGACTTCTGATAAAATTCTGAAAAGCTGTGTAATTATACTAAAGGAGAAGAAAAGTATAACTTTTCACTTTCCAGATGACTCAAACACTTGAACATGGCATGGTAAACATGGAATATGGTCAGTTTCCAAGAACGGGATCTTCAGTTTAAGGCTGTTCACTTAATGTTGAGTTTAATGGCTGGATTTTGAAATTCTTTTTTTGTTTGTTTGTTTGTTTCGCTTTCTAACTTTTGCTTTGAATCACAGTAATTATTTCAAATAAACATTTTTTAGATGCCAGAATAGAAGAATTTGTCTATGAGAAGCTGGACCGCAAAGCACCAAGTCGCATGAATAATCCGGAGTTACTAGGCCAGTACATGATTGATGCTGGGAATGAATTTGGCCCAGGAACAGCCTATGGTAAGAAGCAAAACACAGATACAGGCTTTTTAACAATATAAAATTATATTTCTTGTCTTCCTCTAGATAAAACAATTTAATGACAGTTGTATCAGTTGGAGTTGACTTGCTGTATAACTGAGCATTAGGAGATTGATGATGAGGTTTCTATCCAAATCTAGAAACAGAACCTGTGGTTGGAATGGTATCCATCTTCATGGATGAATAATTATCTTACCAGAACAACTAATTTTGGAATTTAGTTTCCTTGTTAAAGGAACACATCTGCACATTTGACAGTGTTTATTGATTTTATTTTTTGTTTGCAGTGAAAATGTTACCCGAAATTAATTTCTGTAGTAAGAAACCTCTCTAATTGTACGGTATTCCTGCTTTCCTTAATAGATAATATTTTGATAAGGATAATATTGTGGTGGAACACAGTCTAAATTTTATTCCTTCTCTAGTAAATTTATATACCCATGACAGGATGGCTGGGTTATTATCTCTAATATTTTTTACAGTACTGTTTATTAAAAAGTATAATTCTAGTGTTCTCTACAACTCTTGTTAAGTTGTTAACTTCAGCTGTTAATTTAATTTAACTGAAAAATGCAGGTGTCTGTATATATTATAGTATGCAAAGTCTGATAGTTCACTCTCTTCAATTCTTTCTTCAAAATTACAGTGGGAGGGAAAAGTTTTGTTCTGTGAAGAATGAGTTCCTTATATCTGTAAATAATGATGTTCCCTTTCAAAAAAGGAAAATCCAATTAAATAAATGTTTTATAGAATTCTTATGGATACAAAATCAATAATGGCAAGCTTTGTTCCTCTTACTTCCACGTGATTTTATGTATCTGTGGCCTTGCTTCTGATCATCAGCCTCAAGTCTTGCTTTTTAACATCAAATAGAGTTACACTTAGAGGCACACTGTCCTTTAAGTTTCAGAATTTTTTTGAATTCAGGCAAATAACATGAACTGTTAGCGTAAAGATAGATACACTGTTAGGGGTTCATGTGGTCTCATAGAATCTTAATTCTCTGAACACTTAGTGTCCTTTCTAACTAAGCAATGTCAGCTGGTTGAAATTTCTTTTGATACGCTAACTTCAGTTTCAATACTTAACTTGCCAACTAAATTTCAAAGTATTGTTTGGTTAATGTACCAATGCACATATAGAGGTTTGAGTAGATGAGGGTGAGGAAAAGCACATTATTTTCCAGTTACTAAATAAGCTTTTTCCTTGCTACCAACTACTCCTGTCTTAAGAATGTTGTATAGGAGAGGAAGTTGTGGGATTAAAATGAGTAGGTATGATATGCAGTTCTGAGATAGGTGTTCAGTATGGAGTTGCCATAATTAGTGCCATTTTTCAATGTGGTTTCATTGAAATCTTGCCTTGACCTGTGATTGTTCATAATAAAAATGGTTTGGCTAGGTGTGTGATTGTTTATTTTGGTATGAGGTTTTTGCTTGTTTTTATGTTGGGGTTTTTTGGTGTTTGGTTTGATTTGGGGTTTTTTTTGTACTTTTTTTTTTTCTTTTGAAGGCTCTTGTCATGGCATTGGATTATCTTTCAAACTGCTGGCCTAAACTTTCCTGACTGTAGCAACCGGTTTTGTTAACCTCCTGCCTGAACCATATGATTAACATATTTTTTCCTTTGCAGGAAATGCACTCATTAAATGTGGAGAAACACAAAAGCGAATTGGGACAGCAGACAGAGAACTAATTCAAACTTCTGCTATAAACTTTCTCACTCCCCTAAGAAACTTTATTGAAGGAGACTACAAGACTATTACTGTAAGTTGAATTGTACATTCTTCAGTATTTTACACCAATTGTAACTGTCAGTCTTCAAAATGTAGTAGTGGATAATGGTACATTATTACTTTCCTCAGGGTAATATAGAAAAATTCGAGTGAAATTTGTGCCTTTGGTGTAATTTCTGTTCTTTTGCCAAAATAAAAACAACCTAATGATGAAAACATTTATTTGGCAGCCATTGTTCTATTAGGAGTAGGCATACTGAGTATAAACTGTGTGAGAACAATTAGGATCTAATTCTCTCTCTTCAACTGAATAACTTTTTTTTATATGATACTTTGTCAAAAACATTTCCAAGTAGACAGTCTTTTGCTTGTATGTGTACCCATTCTCACAAACTAACCTAACTCATTTTCAGAAAGAACGTAAACTGTTACAAAATAAAAGACTGGATTTGGATGCTGCAAAAACCAGACTGAAGAAGGCAAAAGTTGCAGAAGCCCGAGCTGCAGTAAGTAGAGGGTTTTTTTTTTAGTTTGTCCATAAATTTCAGACTTACTGATAGATATTTATCAACTTGACTGCTTGGTTATGCTTCCAGTCCTAGCTTCTTACCCTGGTTGTTTTTCTAGATACTTTTGTAAGAAATGCCTTAGTGGAATACAAGGAAATGGAAGCGAGTTACTGATCAAGGTGTTAATCTTCTACTTTTAAATATTCCATCAAGTTGAACTTACTTATTCTCTTCTTGCTCTATATTAGATGAGCCTATACTGCCAAAAATTACTTCCTGCAACCTGCCAATATGGGTGTAAATACAAATACTTGAATCTCTGCAAATGTTGAAGTGTATGTATAATTGCTTTCAACTGATGAACCTATCTATACTTCTCTATGTCAAAATTATTTGTGGTTTCTCTTTATGTATTGCTTGCTATTTCACACCACCAAACAGAGGTGAGACTCTTTAATTGACGTCACTTAACCATTCTGATTCCCTCAAAAAATGCTTGTTCAAGGAGATTAAATTGGAAAAAAAAAGTTACTGCTTTTTAAACTCTTAAAATGTTCTAAATGAAGTAATAGACTGTTGACTGTATGTAGTTTCATCAGGATATATTTACAGTATTTTCATAGCTGTCTTTTTGACTGCATTCCTAAAAGTGCAGCAGTTAATGATGGACAGTGAAGTGATTTTTCCTATTAGGGTTAATGCAGTAGGGGTCATGCAAATAAAGAAATCCAGACAATTTAAATACATGGGGACAGTGTACATGATGGAGAGGCAGAAGAAAGACTGTCAGATTTTTCTGGCTTTTCCAAATGGATGTTTGTCCTGAAAGATCTCAGAGGCATCATCTTGAGCTTTGGAGATAAAGTGTGTTCCATCTTTGGGATCATGATCCATCTAAAAATCAACATAATCTCTACCTGACAGATCTGCTCTTGTGTCTCAATCCATGTCATATACACTGTCCCTGTGTATTTAAACCATCTGTATTTTTAAGTCTATGCGTGCATTTTACCTTATGTAAATTCTATGCAAAGAGAGTTACGTCTCTATTTGTCAAGGTTTCTTAATTCGTGAGACTAACAGTGGAGAACAGAGAAGGATTTTAATCAGCAAGTAGTGCGATTTAGAAGCAATAGATAGAGGAGCATTGGAGAGTAAACTATACCTTTGCTTGACTTTGTTCAGAATTAAGTTTTAAAAAAAGTGTTTTAATTACTAGCTTCCTTTGTGGTGTGGTAGCAGGTATGTACCTTACTTCCTGAAGCAATGAAAAGACCATAAGGACTTGTTCTCCTTGAGCCTAGTATTAATATATATATATTATACTTAAGATTTAGTTCCATCACCAGTGCAATCATCCAGAGCTTGGTGCCAGTTGCTGCTGCTACTACTTGATCCTAAGTATTCATACAGCAAGTGTGCACTTTTATGCACAAATAATTATTTAGTGCTGGAAGAGCATGAAACTCTAAACCTCTTCACTATTTTGCCTACACTTTAATTTTAATTACATTGTGATAGTAACATGCATGTTTAAGAATTATCAGAATGTAGAATTCCAGCAGAAATAAAAAAATTGCAGCTCTACTTTATCCTCTGCAATATAGAAGTGAGAACTAACCTGGATGTAGGTGTGATGCAAATGGGTCATATTCTACTGGCTCTCTGATTTATAAAGGAAGAAACTTAACAAACAGGGCTGGACTGATAGATTAGTGAAGTGTATTGAGTTATGATGCAAATTTTCATGTTTTACTATTTTCTTTGACAGGTTAAAGTGATAAATTTTATCTACATGTGATTATGTATTTTTATAACTGGGAAAAATAATATTTTAAAATTACTTGTCCCATGCTTACTGTACAACTGCAACAGCTTAGATCAGTGTTTAAAATCAAAATCTAAACTATTTTATTTATCTATATTCACTTCACAGTCTTGGTTAGCCTAAACTTGCAGTGCTTTGTGCTGATAATCTATTTACCTGCTATATTCACAATGTTGTAACTTGCTTTTGTTTTTTATCTATACATTTAAGCAACTAAACACCTCTCAGCCTGAAGAGAATAACATTATGGTAAATGTCTCTTACATGCTCAACTTGCTGCATGTAAAATGGCTAAAGGTTTGTTGGCCTCCTGTGTTCATTCATTTTCCTGTCAAATGTTTCCTCTTGCTATCCAGCTCATTTTGGTCTTGTTTCAGATGTTTTTCCATTCTAAAATGGATTGGTATAATGCACTAAATACACTTATGTCAGTACAGCATTCGATGTTGTTTTTATCAGATTATTTCTGATAATTTGAAATATACAATATTATATTCTAATTTCTGTGATTCTATGCATGTAAACTTAGGATACAAAGGAGTTAATTTTGCACTTCTGAAATTATTTTCAGCTGTTGGAGGAAAGGAATTATTTAGTTTTCCTATCTTTTTAATATGAGTACAAGTGAATTACGTGAAACAGCCAGGAATATGTAGAAATTGTTCCTTTCAAGCAATACAAAGAACTGCAACTGAATAATGTCACAGATGTTAATGGCTTAACTTAGAGTACAATATATCCTAAACTTGTTGCAGGCACTCGTTAGTGCAGCTGGTTTTAGCACCATAGTTGTGACAGTGGAAGAGAAAGGGGTCAATTAGTTATGTACAGCATAGACTGTGCTGTCCAGCCTGTTGTGGTTGGGTTTTGGATCTGCACAGCATATTGGGTCTCATCTCAATTTAGTGTTCCAGATTTCTCAGCTGTGATCAGATAAAAAATGGAGCGAATAAACTTGTTTGTTACAGTTTGCTCCTGTAACCTTTATGCACATTTCTTCCTACTCCTGATTTTGTCATCATCTTACAATGGCAGAAGATGAAGGTTAAAGAAGAACCACATTGCAAGAGGGAATTGGAAGAGCAAGCTGAAGTAATTAACTTTTAGACTAAATCCCTTGCAGTTCTATGATTTTGGTGTGCTGCTTGCTAATACTACTCTAATACTCAATTTGAGATACCTCTATAGCATTTTAAATTAAATTTAGGTTTCAGTAAAAGTGCTTGTGAAATAGAAAACTGGTAATGAAATTAGCAAGAGAAAGCATTCATCTGTTTCAGTGTAAAAATGAGGATAGCTTTCCGTAGTTTTCCATTATTATAACACATTAAGGTAACTTAAGTTCCTCCTAAGGTAATTTAGTTTGTCTAATTAATGTCATTTTTTAAGCAGTTATGTCTTGCATTGTAATAGCTTGTTTTAAGTAGATTCTTGTAATATATGAGTTCTACAAGTCACTCTCTCTTCAGTATCTAACTTGTTTCATAGATGTAGTGTTATCCATACTCATTATAGATTCATTGTATATGAAGGGCTTTGGGCAACTGACTTGCAGGACTCCTCAAATCCCTGTAAAGTTCTGAGGACAGAAAAGTAGTTAAAAAGCCGAAGTGTGATTACATACTGTAACAGAGTACCACCAATGTCTAAGTTTCTATGTTTTTATTTTTTCCTCCCCCACTCTAAATGCTGACTAGATATGGGCTGAGGAAGTGACGAAAGTAAGTAAACAATTTAAAAATTGCAGAATTCTGAAATCATAACTCGTGCTGATCTGCTGTAATAAGGGATATTACATGTTGTTGATTTCAGTCTGATGCTGGCAGCCTGATGCATTACATCAGAATACACTGGACCCCTCCAGGGCCTTTCAGGTTGCAGTGGCAAAACAATGCTTGGGGCTTTATAGTAAGCTGTTCCTGGCTGTCACTTAGTACCAGTATCATATGATTCTCACGTGACAAGATACAATAGAAAGACAACTACAGGATTTCTCTCAGAATTTACTGGTATGGTATCCTGTTAAGAACAAACTTATTTGAAAATTTTCAGAAATACTTGGGTCTAGTAATCTAAACTCTCCTGAAAACACTGATCTTCAAGTTTTACCCAGGACATGGAACACCCCACCCTTCTTCCCAGTGTTGCTAGATCTTCAGCAGCTGAAGTTAGGGGATAGGCACATCTGAAAACTCCACCTGCCCTAAAAGCTAGTTTATAAACTTAGCATTAGCCTTGGGATAGGGGTTGCAGCCTTCTCTGTCATGCCATCCCTTGCACAGCGACAAATTTGGAGGAGCTAATGGAATTTTAGGCAATAGCTGCTCTGGTTATGTGAGAAGGGCTGTTCTTAGGCTCACTGGCTCTGACAAACAGGATTGGCAACAGGCTGTGAGAGGGTGTGCTGACAGTGGAGGAGAGATTTCTTAGTGGGTTTCTGTAGAGGAAGGGTAATTAAAATTTCATCAGTAGAAGGAGAGCAGGGGCTTTGGAGTGCGGTTTTTAAAGGAGAACTAGCTGGGCAGCTGTGGGAGTTGTAGAGAGAAGCTGGGATATGCAGCTTCAAGTGAAATCTTGGGAGTTGTGGGAGTTGCTCTTCCAACTTTCTTTGACTTACAGTGCAAACAGGTGAGGATGAGTGTGAGTTCAGAGGGAAGGAGGCATTTAAAGTAAAAGGAGGGTTAACTGTAAGAGGAGGCTTAGGTCAATTTGGATCCCAAAGTTTGAGAATTATTTTATTAATTAAACAAAGTAACATTTGGAAGTAGCAAACCTGTCTGCTGGCATACTTGGTCCTATTTTGGGGAAAAAATGGCGGGGAAAGAATACTGCTGTAATGAAAACTCATCTTGAAGCTATTTGCTTTTCAGAGACAAGGACAAGCAATTTTAAGGGTAGTGAAATTTAACAGATTGTGTCTTGGAAAGAAGAAATACTACAAAGTGCCCAACTATAGCACAAACAAGACTAAAAGCTTTAGCTCTTGTAATAAATTATGTAATTCAAGGTTCCCTTTTGTATTTAGTATATAAATAGCAGAGGCTGTTGAGAAGAGACTACAATATTATATACTGCCAACGGAGCAATAATCCATCCACATTTCTAAAGGCAGTCTGTCCTTTGTTTGAGAGTTGGAGGAGGAGATTCATAAATGTTTTCAATTTAAATACAAGAAGCTTCCCAGCAAAGATTTCAGACCATCCAGTCATCTTTGGATTCAGTTACGGGGGTTTTTTTTGAGTTAGAATAAAAGATGTGCATGGTGGCAATGACAAACTTTCTTCAGTTTAGCTTCCTCTAACTCTGCGTTTCAGAAGGAATATTAAATACTAGGCACAGCTATATATCCACTACCAGTGTTTTACTAACAGCATGTCTAGTAAAACAGCATTAGTAAGGTGATTTTGTTGCATATGCTTTTATGTGTGTTGTCCCTTTGCTGCAGGGTTGCACAGTATTTCTGAGAGGTCCTGTACTCCTGTGTGAAATCTGGGGAGATTATTTACGTATGAATACTCAGATTCAAAACCTGGGCTCATATTCTGAAGCTGCAGAGCAAGAACCATTTTGAGGGATTTTCATGAGACCTACCTAGTGAGGCCTTTTAATGGTCATAGGAACACAATACAACTGCAGCTGGAAAGTTTAGTCTTGTGTTTTTGAGCTCTTCACTCTATTCAGAAACAAAGGTGATCAGGCCATAAACTTCCCAGATTAAAAGTCAGATGGTTTTCATCTTTATCTCAAGGTGCAGAATAGATATGCTGTACTGCTACTGTTCACCTAGCAGTACTGAAAATAGGGGTGGGCAAAACTGATTAAACACATCATCACGTAATTCAGTTCACGTAAATCTATAAAACCAGTACACTGGGTTTTTGTAAATACATTTTAAGTCACTCTGTACTGGCTATGTTAATAAATGTTACCACATTACTTGCTTTTCCTTTGCTTACAGAAAGTAGTTGATTTGCTAGAATGTTGTTGAAACAAATATATTTATTCTGATGGATATGTCCCCTTCTTGTAAGTTCCTATTCTGACATATTTACTTACATGACAGGGAGACAGAAACACATTAGCAACTGCTGACTTCAGGGGACCAAGAGATGAAACTACTTCTCTCCAGATAAAAGATTTACTTATTGTTTTGATGGTTTTCTAAAAGAAAATGAAGAAGCTGCTTTTCTTCCCCTCTTGGCTATCAGATTAGCTTTTTTCATCTGTTTGTTCTTATATTTCCCTCAAAGGCTGACAGATGGATTTCAGTGATACTAATTCAGATTTAATCAGAAAATTCCAAGCAAAGATTCTTTCCTCAACAAACTTTGAAAACCTAATTAGTTTGGAACTTGATATAAACACTGCTATCTCAGTTTCAAGTAAGAAGCACACAGTTCTCTCTAGCTGCTTCCTCACTGTTTAGTTACTGTGTAAGCCCTTCCAGCTGCAGTGACTTCAGATGGAAAAACATTTCTTAGGTAACTGTATCATTCTTCTGTGTTCTTTTCTGAGATTCCATGTGACTTTCATACTGATTAACATTAGTTGAATGCAAGAACAGAATGTTTACATGCACATAAAATGCTTTTGAAACCAGTATTTTACTGGTATCAGCTCATTAGTTTTCCTGAAAATATATTTCCTCTTTTGTTGAGAATAGTAACTGCTGCATCTTGGACTTAATGTAGATTTTTGCCCTTGGGTTTGTGTTTAGAAACAAGGCACTAAATGAATATAAGCATTGAGGCAAGGTAATCCAGATTCCAGGCTGAGGACGTTCTGTCTTGGAACAATGAGTATTAGATATTAGAGCACATATTCTGTATATGTGTGTTTAGTGTCCTTTTTTCTTGCCCCCCTGCCCCCAAGTACTCTTAAGTAATTTTGGCTGTGCTAGATTGGAGTAATTTAAAACTAGTGTAACACTGATAACTTACTTAGAAATTGTTGAGAACTATATATAGTTTTATGTATATATATTCTCTATATATAGGGAGTAAACTTGAATTATTGAGATATGAAACTTGCATCATTTTAATAGAAATTTTACTCGAATTGTAACACCAAGTATTAGAATATTTAGTATAGTCCGGATTTATTTATTTTCAAAGACTCCTTGATTACAAGCTCCAGAAATAGTTGTAGTAGTTTGGTGGCCAGTATAAGACATTAAATTATGAGACATCCTGCTAAAACTTAACATCAAAGATTTATGTACAGCTCATTGCTGTGCAGTTACCTGGCAAAAATAATGTGAGATTTACCCTGAATTATTTCATCAGAGACCTGTTAAGTTGGTGTATAGGAAAAAATTACATTATTCTTGGCTGCCACTAGTATGTTGACAAAACCCCTGGTGCAGACATGGCTATGCCAGAGAACACTTGGTTTGTTATTGGGAGAGGTGGGGTAATACTGCTGGCAAAGAAATGCCTTTCTTTTGCATATGTAGTAGGTGTCTGATAATAAAGCTGCTTGCTGTGTACACAAGGCCTCAACATTTCTGAACCTGGAATGTAATTATTGTTTTTGCCTAGTAAAAGTCTGCGAAGAAAAAGCACGTTTCAAACACCTAAGTTTGTGGTTAATGCATTTGTGTGAGCAGTTCTGCAACAAATGGGACTGTTGCAGTGGGCCAGTGTAGCACAGAGCATTGTACCAGTACCTGATGTGCATTCTTACTTTTAGTCTGAACAGGAAGTGCGAATTACTCAGAGTGAATTTGACCGTCAAGCAGAGATTACCAGACTGCTGCTGGAGGGAATCAGCAGCACACATGTGAGTACCCAAAAGGTGTTGAGGGAGAAGGTCAGTATCGGGGCACCTTCTAAAAATAGCTGCAGTAAACTACTTGGGAACTTTGGTCTATGAGGTTTCACCTCAGTGCATTAAAGCATCAAACCACAAGGATTTTTTTTTTTTAATTCTAATTTAGTATCCACTGAATTTAACTTTACTTTCCAGTTAACCTTCAGAATGCAGGAAGTTTCATTTTCATTCTTTATACCGAGCTTCCCATTCATCAGATTAATTGAGTGTTGAAACCACAAAAATGCTTGCTCAAATATGTTCATTTTTGTGACATTTTATTGTGTTTACCTGGTAAATCCAGGCACTATGCGTATCTGGTGTTGATCCCTAAGTGCCAGTATTGGCATTAGTACCTGACTAGGTGCCTACTGTTTTTAATGCAGCATGGTGCCCTTACAGACTAAACACTTGAATTCTTTGCTGTGTTACAGGCACATCATCTCCGCTGTCTGAATGACTTTGTCGAAGCTCAGATGACCTATTATGCACAATGTTACCAATATATGCTGGATCTCCAGAAACAACTTGGAAGGTAGTAATACTGTATAAACTTCAGGGGAAAGCTCAGTTTTTAATAAGTGCTTATGCATAGTAGGAAAACTTACACTGATATAACAGTGGTGAACACACAGGCATGCTGGACTGCAAGGAAGTATATCTGTTCTGAGGTAATTAATACGTAATTATCCAATGCAAGTACTTCCCTAAGCCTACATGCAGCACTAATGCCTTTTGAGGGTTGATCTTCTGAGATTTTATATATTGTGTAATTGAGGAAGGTGAGCCCTTGGTAAACTCATTTAATGTGACAAAAAGGAATTTCTAGAGATTTATTTGTAATCATTCAGTTGTCTTATGCTTCGTGCTGCTAAACCGCTGTGCAATGTGGGAAAAGTTTTTATACTTCCTATAAATTCCTGTTGCCTCTTAATTCGCTATAGGTCATTATCTGATTTTCAGTGAAACCCTGTTCTCCACTCTTAACTGAGTTGCTAGCATAGATATTGTATAGGGAAAAATCTACTTCATACTACCTATTATTCAGAGCACACACAGTGGAATGAACAAGTTTGTCTTGTTTTACTGTTTCATGGGTTTAGCATTTTTAAAGTAAGAGAAGAAACTGACATTAGTTTGTGCTCTTAATCCTTTTTGTGTGATTAGTAAGAATGTAGAGAGATCTACATACTTGCGCTTCATAAAGTTTCCTTATTCCAATTCTTGACAGATCAGCCTTTTTTAGAGTTACACAGATCATGTTATTTGCATGAGTGTATGCACTGAAGAATTGTCTGTACTTAGTAGTTTACTGTAGTGTCTGTTCTAGGTAACTGTCTCTGAGGTATCTCTGTTTATGTTTTCCCTGACGAGGAAGTAAAAACAAGTGTTCTTGAGTCTTATCCTTTTCCTGACTTGCAACTTCCTGTGGCATTTGATTTCCTCAGTTTGTTTAAGTGTGTAGTTTAAAGACTTTTTTTAGTCTTGAAAAAGACTTTAAACTACTAAACTGTAGTTTAAAGTATTTAAAACTTTGATCTAAAAAAAAGCTACATCTTAAAGTTACATTCCAGTCTAATACATTCCACATACTCGACTATAAAATGTGATAGCACATAAATACAAGTTGTAGAATTGAAAGCTTGAAAACAAACATTTACGGTATTAAGGAAAAGGAACTCTTTAATTAGAAATTAAGTGAAATACATTTACACAACTATTTTGAGAGGATATTTTTAAAATGTGTACTCTTATCCTAGTGTATTTACCGAACAGAAAGCCTTAAGCATAATACCCTTATTCTAAGGAAGAACGTGTTCCTCTTTAAATTCTGCTTTAGGATGTATGGCTCGTCTTTGTTTAAAATATGTGTAAACCAATACCAGGTATAAAAAAAGTGTATTTGAAGAAAATACTGCCTTTAGGAAAACAGAAGGATGTATCTTTATGTGGCTGTGGTCTGATTAGTATTTTTAATAAAATTACTATGAGTGGTAGAAGACCAAAAGCATGGAAGCTTTGCAAAATTTTAAATGCCTCTAACAGTGAAATGAAGTTTCTGTGCCTATGTGGATTAAAATAGTTATGGTATTAAATCTTGGATGTGTGTTTCCTTCCTTCTGCAAGGAAATCCCACTGAAGTATGAGAGAGAGCACTGGGACAGGGTCTCAAGTTACGCTCCTTGCTTTGGAAGAGTGTCTCCATTTATAGGAATGTGGTGTGTAGCACTTGCATTAAATCAGCAGATCAGGAGGGTTTCTGTTCTGTGCTCCCTATGTTATGCAGGCAGATACAGACCAAATAAACAACTTAGGCAGCTCAGCTAGATTTTGGTTGTGTCTGCCAGTGCTGTGTTGGTTAACACATAGTGCTGAGTTACACATCTTTTCACACATGTAAGAATGGTATTGTGCAATATTCTCATATGGAAGCCAAGAACTGTGAAGGACTTAGTTTCGTTTTGAGGTTGTTGACGGACCAGAGGCATTCAGCCTCTAAGTAAGATTAGTTTGTTGCTTGAAACAGAAACCTGGTTCTCAGAGGAGATGCATATTGTTTTACCTAGGTCAGAATCTAGGGCATAAACCCCTTCCTGGTTCACACTGGGACTATTCGAGTTCCAAAGCTGAGCACTCATCTTCCTAATGTACTCTCCAGAGGCAGCTGTAACGAAGGTGGTGGGAAAACTTGTACTCAGTTCTCTTTATATAAATAGACATGTTTTTATGGATGTTTCTCTTCGAGGCAGCACCAGCTGCTTATCTCTGTACTGCCTTCCCCTCCTGTGGGGCTGGATTGATTCTTTAAATCAAATCTCCCTTTTTTCTTATTTTCAGTTCCTCAGAATGAACTAAACAAATCTCTTTCAAATATTCTGGTACTCTGGCTGCTTTTTTTCTTCCTGGTAACTGCTTTTGCTCTGAAGTTTCTCAGCTTCCCTGACAGACAAATGTAAGCTTTGGCATAATTATTTTTTCAGATTATCTATCATTACTATCCTACTCTAGAAGCTGTGAAACTTCTGTTACTCAAGCATTCAAAAAAAAAATTAAAAAAAAAAAATTAAAAACCAGCCCAAACCAGACAACCTCCATATAGCTGAAGCCTTCCAGTAGAATGCCTTACATATGACTTTGCAAAAAGAGTGAGACTTAATACCCCACTGACTGACAGAGTGTTTATAAAGTTTTGGCTTTCTGTTCCACTGACTGTACAAACCAGTGACCCTTTGAACTGAGCAGAATGACTTACAAGTAATTACTGTGTTAACTGAGAACAGGTTTAGCAGTATATTAAACAGTCATTTAGTAATATTGAGAAACAGCTGATTGTCATTTAAAATTAAATCCCTCTGGTTGAATGCCAGCTAATCAAGTAAGAAATACATCATGAGGCACAGCTGAGTTATACCTACAGAAAGGTGGGGTCTCGTTTTGGTTCCCTTTATTCTGCTTGTTTGATTTGTTCAGGGAACATGATGAACTAGTTTGAAAAACTAATCTAGCAAATAAAAAAAAAAATTGTTGGAGTGTCTTCTTGGTGAGTTGAACCAGCTCTTTATGATCAAGTGGGGTCAAGGTGAGCCAGAGGGGAAAGTGAGACTTCCTCCTTTGCACAGTAGTAAGCTGCTAACGAAATTCAGAACAGTCTCCTGAAAGTCTTCCCAATTTTTACATGCAATTCAGTGACTGCCAAAGGGCTAGTGCTGTCCTTTGTATTACACTGCTGCTCTTTCCCTTCAGTCAGGTACAGTTGTGTGACTGCAAGGTGAACATGTTTAAAAAGCTGTTCTCTTGGAAAGTTAGCAATCTTCCTAATTTTTGGTTAGTTCAGATTCTTGACTCAAAAGCAGCAGATTGCTAGATCTGACTGAAATGACACAGAATGAACATTTGTGCAGAAAAGGGGTACAGGAGTGGGTCCACCCTGTTCAGTGGCACTGTGCATTTATCAGGTTAAGTACAGTGTGAACCTGTAACCTTGTGTGCAGGACTGTTGTAGCTGTTACAGGTTTGAGCTACATTAATTCCATTATTTATTGTCACATGAGCCAAAAATTAGTTCCTGCATTGATGGGTTTAGTTTTTACCTGCGTCAGCTCCTTAAAACAGCTCCTCTTATGGTCATATGAGCACCAGTAATATTGCAGACATGGTTATGGGAATATACTGATCTGGATTTACATGAGTGAGGTTGCCACTGAACTGCACCTTCAGAAAGAATCTTGTTGGAAAGCAGAGGTGGGAAGGGATGAGATCAGACTGTTTTCTGGTGGGTTCATATGCATGGTACGGATAGATCTCCCTTACATCAAACAAGAGGGGGAAGGTAATATGTCTGTACTCCAGATGTTTATGAAAAAGCATCTATGTAGAAGGACTGAGGAGGAAAGTTACGTGTGGGAATTCACTGGTCAAAAGAATGGAAGGAAATGCAGTTACAGTTCCATGGCATCATGACTCAGTCTAACTCCTAAGTGCTGGCCCTTTTTTAAAAACCTTCAATGACCTACTCTTAAAAGTCATCTGGATTTTCCCTTACAACCAAGTAAGGGAGCAAAGGTACAAGAAATTGCTACATCAGCTGCTAAATAAATAAGTTTAACTGCCATGGAACTGCCTCCCAGGATGTGGGGCAGAGTGATGTGAGACAGTCTCAGAGCTCATCATTGCTGTTCCATTCTTCCTACTCCACTGCCCCAAAATCTCTTGCTGCTTTGCTCTCCTTTCTGCTCCTTCAGTTTTTCAGTCATGTTATTCTGTGCTTTCCCTTGTATCTGCTCGGTCACTCGGAACAGTTTTTTGTGACTGAGCTCATTAACTAAGTAGGAGATTATACACTTTTTTCCCCTCTTTTTTAGTCAGGTTAATGAGTTTAATTGACTTCATGGGAGGGTCTGGCAAGCACTACAGCTGGCACTGAGCAAGTAGCAGTCTGACCTAGAAATGAGGAACTTAAGTTGATATAAGTTCATTTTTAGTGTATATAATATTTTTGTTTTACAGCATGAAGTTAGCTGAATCAATGAACTGATTTAGATTACAAAAATAGTTGAGTGATTTTTCTTGCTTTCAGAGGGAGGCTGTGTTTTTAAGTTGTATTATATTTCCCTGATCTGGTTTGTCAGCACAATCTTTTGTGTAACCACATAATTGAGGAATGAGTAGGAGGAGGTGGAGGCTACTTTTCCTGGCAGAGTTGTCAAAAGAAATATTTGTCAAAATACAGTCTGAATTAAGTTTGACCAACGGTGCTTTTTTGGTTTTGCCTTTTTTTAAGAGGCAAATATCAAAGGTTTTTTTAAGGTGGCAGTATTTCTTTTAAATCATATTTATTTGATTTGTGCTACTTATCAGGAACAAGTATCTTTATTTATGTCGTGCAACTCTCAGTGCTATTCTGTTACTGCTGTCTGCTGGTGTTTATTGCTGATAAAAATAAGAATGCTAATTTAGACATGGGACCATGTATAATGCCCTGTAAAACAGATTCACTCAGAAGTGTTGTCTTTTTTTTTCTCTCACAGCTTTCCATCTACTTTCCTTTCTAACAACAATCAGTCTTCCACAACTCCTGTGCAGAATGTTTCTACTCCCTCAGTCTTGGCCTCAGCTTCTGCTTCATTGCCTTCAGTAAGCAACTCAATCGTTACTCCAGGCCTCAGTGAACTGAAGTCATCAAGTGGCAGCAGGAAAGCCAGAGTTCTCTATGATTATGATGCTGCAAACAGCAGTGAATTATCACTACTTGCAGATGAGGTAAGAGTTTTCTATGTACCTTGATCATTTGAAAGTAAAAATGGGAATGCTTGTGAGTAGCCAGTTAAGATGTGCTACATCAAAAAGTCTTTGTAGTTGATTTTTTTAGAATTAAATTTCAATAATACTCTTGGAGCATTGTCTTGTACGTATATATTCTAATATTCTGTAGTGAGAGTCAACATTTGTTACACCGTTTTGACTTGCAGTAACATTTGCTAGGCAGTCAAGATGCAGTTCTACTGTCTACTTTTTACCACACCTTTGGCACTATTATCAGTATGATTATAATCTTTCAAACGTTGAATATTGCAATTTGGGAAGAAGATGAAAATACAACTGCTTCTTGCTTTGGTGGTGAAGGTTATGCTGTGTTTATTGATGTTCTGGTTCAGTTGCAGTTATAAGTCAGAGAGTCTATACAAAGCAGATGGAGATAGATGATGAAGCACAGTGCTGGAACAGAGTTCCACCTGGTAATATGACTGTAGCTTAATGCTGAAGAAGAAATTCTGAAAAAAAAAATCAGAATTTTTGGGGTTTTAAGTGTGCATTACTTCAGTATTTCTATTTGACTTTTTTCTTATCTAGAGAGTGACTTAGATAGAAGCTGTGGGCTCAGATTTTCTGTGAAGATGTAGCACATGAACACCATCTGTCTTTCTATCGTGCACTCCCAAGAAGTTTCTTTTAGATTGCCTGTTAAGGCTGAGGGTGGATACACAAGATTTAAAGATAAAACATAATGGAAAAGGAACAGTAATGAATAGAATTTCAACAGAAAAAATGTACTTCAGAATACACTACTGTGTCTATTCTTTTCCACGGACCAGTGAAATAATTTTAATGAGCATTAGCTTATGTTCCATGGATGCTCATATTAAATGCTCTGTTTAACCTGGTTAGTCTCAATTCTAAGACATTGGAAATCACGTGAAGAGAGACTGTAACTCTCTTCCCTGCAAACAAAGTTTATAATAATGTGTTTCTCTTTTTTTAGGTGATAACAGTGTACAGTATCCCTGGCATGGATTCAGACTGGCTGATGGGTGAAAGGGGAAATCAGAAAGGCAAAGTGCCTATTACTTATTTAGAACTGCTAAACTAAATGGTCGTCCTGAATAGAGACTGTCAATTATGGCAACACCATATTTATATACAATTAACGTTATGTAAGCAGGTTTATGTGTCTTCCATGTTATTGTCTTGAGGGACAAATACCAGCCATTGAAAACTGGCTTTTCTGCCAGCATGGTTGCACAGTCAATACTCTATTCAAACTTAATGTGTTTAAAGCTTTTACTTCATGTGCCAAGAACGTTTCCTACAGATTTGTTTCTACTGAAGTTTTCACTAATACAGGCTTCTACTTTTGAGTAATCTAGATTGAAAGCAGGAGGTACTGTTTTCTACTGAAATTTTTCATTAATGGCAAAGCTTTTCTTCACATAAAATAAACTTATTGTGAACTGATGCAGGTGTAATGCACGTTATTTGAATAACCAAAATGGAACATGAAACATAAACCATGTTGTTCTGTCCCTAGTGCTTGTGGAGCTCAGATGTGCTAAGGCACACATGGCTTCTGCGGAATGTCTCCTGCATTTAGTCACCTCTGAAAACTTAAGGCAAGTTCCCAGTATGCTGAGATTTTAAACTGCACCTAGGTGGATTGGCACAAACTAGGGACATGAATTCTGACTTGTTTTTTAACCTTGCCTTGTATTTTTTTACTTTAATTGCTTTCCAGAAAAGAGTCTAATTCAGTTTGATTAGTAATTATAAAAATTCTTTCAACTGCAAATCAGCCTTTATGTTAAGTTAAGCACTGCATTTTGCTAACCAAATATGCACTGTCTCCTTACATTTAAATAGTTCTATAGATTAGCATACATTTGTTCAGATTGTAGGTTGTAATGAAATTTTGCATTCCCAATTCTTACGCAACAGTTTATTGCCATTTATTGTTCTAATTGGATTCAATTAGTGTTAGACATTTTGCTTTGCAAGAGAATCTCCTTTCAATGCAGGAAAGAAAAAATGTTTTGAATCTAAAAATGGCTTTATCAAAGGTAGTATTATTTGTAAATAACTTTCCTAAACATTGCACCCTTTAGCATTTCATAAGTAGCAGATTTTTAAGGCTGTAAAAAGATTTAAAAAGTATAGTTGAGGGGAACCTTCCTTTCTTTCTTTTACTTTTAGTTTCAGTATATTTAATTAATTGGATTGGACCTGTAGAAGGGAACTCTGTCCACTGAGAAGGAAATTCCTCTCCTTGCAGATGATGCAACATTAACAGAAGCCCACTTTAGCTCTCAGGGAACACTGGTACCAATGCTTAGCTAGCTGCTTCTGATCAGCAACTTTGTTTGCAATGACATTTCTTTAATGAACTGTTAACATTGTCATTGCAAGCATGTAATGATGAAACTTTAAGCAATAGAAATTACTTCAGTGGGATGGATAAAATGATATTAATTTAGGTGTTATGGCTGTTTAATTAAAAAGTGATGATTTTTATTTTGAATTTCACTTCCAAAAATAATCTCTTTTATTTTTAGAGTGCAGAGGTTACATCAAAACAAATGTATCGCATTGGTTCATCAATTGCAACCTTCTTGGGGTAACTACCAAGAAAATCCTGAATTTATTCTGTCTATTAAATGCAAATATTAGAGGGGACAATAATAATAATTACTGGCGAATTAGAAATAACCATGAATCATTCATGATGGATTAAATAAAATTAATAGGAAGATAAAACTCCACAGTTTAGAAGTAAAAAAGAACTGAACTGTTTACCCACAGTGATCATCTTCTGCAGTTCTCTCTAATGTGAACTGCTGTCAAATGTGTTTAAATCAAATCAATATTGTTCATTTTACTTAATTTGTAGAATATTCAATATAGTTTTTAAAAGATGACTCTGCTATACTGGACTATTTACTTCCTATTTAAGTGCAATAGAATGCTACAGAGCAGCATTTAAAATGATGATGGAGATTTGGTGAAGTCTAAGTAGTACAGCTGTGTGAAGGCAACATTTGGCAGCAGTCAAAATTAGTTTTTGTTATATATCAACAGCTTAAGCTGTGTGTGAGAGAAATTGACGTTGACCTTTAGTCTAAAAAAGCTTAAAATCCATACTCTCAGTTCTCCCTGTTTTTGTTTAACTACAACCAAAAAGTAATTGAAGTAAAGAAATTTGTTACTGTTTTCTTAATCTCACCTATTCTGAGATTCCATGTTGTGCCCTCGAGAAGGGGAGCTGGTAGAACAGTGCTTGTTTCCATTTGTGTTACAGTGAAGAGAACTTTACTGCAGGTAGTCCCAAAACTCAGTCTCTTTGCATGTCACTTTGTGGGCAACTTTCAAGCAAAAATTGGCTGGAAGTTTTTGGTTTTGTTTGCTGACTCAATGATTTTTGCAACAAATATGGAGGTAACTGATTTTGGCTTTGGGTCTCCCATTTCTTTGGTTAAATTCCCTGTTTCCTTAGAACAAGCTTTATTTGGTTGAAAAAAAGGAAAAAACGTAAGCCAGGCCAGAAAAATCCTATGTGAAAGTTGTAGGCATTTATGAAATCAGATTTCAAACTCAGAAAAATATATAGAATATGCATTACCTTACATTTAATAACTGATTTGGCAAGATAAGTGCATTCAGAATTGATACCTAAGCATATGTGCATGGGGGGGATAAACACTTCGATTGCTGTTCAAAGTATACATTTTTCTTCTGTATTCACTGGCATTTTACTTCATTCTAATTAATTCTAAGATTTTGAACAATTTCAACTAGAATAGTCATCACATTTATATTCTGTAACAAACCTGAGTGAGTTTTCATCACAGATTATCAGCTTTTGTGGCAGATGGGATAATATACATCACCATTAGTGCCAGTAAATTAATACTTTTAGAAAATGACATATTAGTTTTATATAGTTTCTGCCATAACTGCTGATTTTAATGCTTTCTTAGGCCAAGCTTGAAAATTAACTCTTACTGATTCTGAACAGAAATCCTGGTTTGGACTTTTTGCAAACTGTGAGATTTTTATAATTTTTGTTACTTCTGTTTCTTTCTAGAGTATTAGTGTATCTTGGAGCAAAATTCTCTACCATATGGAAATTTTGGCCACAGGTAAATCCATCAGTATGTAGTGCCTTAATTTAGACAAATGTGTGTGGGAAGGTGGAGGAAGGAAAGAAATACCCGTGGAGTGCGTGACTGTGCAAAGATATTGAACTTAGCATAGGGCTCTGCCCAAACTAATTAGTCTTCTGAAATGCAAGCATAATTAGCCCACAAACAGCAGTGTGTTAGTACAGCTCTGCTGCTGCCGGGATTGGAGCTGGCATCTCTGAATCTCATACAGAGTACAGGAATTACTGTGCTGCTGCATTGTCACCAGTGCAGGTACCAATTTATCAAACATTATGGAAGTTGTAGGAAAGGATAGAGTTAAGCCCATGTATTCTAATTGTGATGATGTCCTGTATCTTCAAGGAACACTTGAAGGAGAGTGTCTTTCTTGTTACAATGCAGATGCTGTAGCAGTAGACTAAAGCAGTAGTACGAAGATTGAAAAATATGAAGTTTAATAACAGTAGGTGCAGATGCAGTAGGTGCTCTGCTAAAATGGTCTTGAGAGAATTGCTTGCAAGCTGCTTAGGCAGTGACCAGCAAGTCCATGTCCAACAGAAGCTACTAAAAGATGGTTGTGATGTTTGGGAAGTGAAACAAAATGGGAAATGCCCAAATGTGAAACTTAAAGATATTCTGACAAAACCATGCAAATAATTGGAGTTTATGTATATACTTAGCATGGGGCTTAAAGTAAGTAACCAATGAAAATGCATAGGTGTATTCTGGGACAAAACATTACCAGAGTGAATGATAAGAGTGATCTAGATTAAATATTTACATATTGTAGTTGTAGCTTGATTTTTTTCTTTTCATGCAGGTAGCTGTACAATTTAGCCCTAAATTTGGCCACACAATGAATCTTCATAATTGCATTTTGCTGTCTTGTTCTCAGTAGAAGAAACATACATGACATTTTCACTTTTAAATCTGGCCCAGGGAAAAAGGTAACATTAAAACTGTTTTGGTTCTCCTATCAGTAATGCATTTAGAGTTTAATCTGGGAATTAATTGTAAATCGTTAGATTAAATGAGATTAAATAGAAAGCAATTAATTTGATTATTAGCACTGAATAATGTCCTCTTGAATCTGAAGTCAGTTCTTGAAAAATTGTGCGAGAGTGACCTGAGGTATATTCTAGCAGCCTAGGTGTGAATGTATATAGAAAAATAGTTAATTTGCCTCTCTAGTGCTTCAAAGTAACTAGCAATACAAAAGCTCAATGTACTATAGGCAACTCGAGTGTATCTGTGTAGAATGTGGGGTTTCATATATTAGATCTGGGCTTTCCAGTCTCTTCCTAAAAGAATGCTTTCTACCAAGCAGCTGCATCAGAGTTCAGTCTGGGAGTTTGATGAATGGGTTTTGTTCTTCCTTAATACTTGCACCAGTGCATACATGGAGCCACTTTTAAGATCAATTATCATTTTAATATTCCATGACTATGCTTTTTACGATTGTCTCAATCAGTCATGCCACATAATAAGCATCAGAAGTACAACATATATAGCTACTTTTGTCAGAAAATTATGGTCTTCATTGCTTGGTTTCTGCAACAAGTTCCTGCTGTCAGCAGTCTGTCTGTCTGGCTTTTTGACTTGACAGCACCACAAAGAAATAATGATGTTCCCTTTCAAGCACAGGCGTATGAGAACTTGTGCTGGCTCCAACAAGTACCAGTAGTTATCCAGTGCTATTAAATACAAGGCACTGTGAGAGTACCCCAGCAGAATCCACTGGGAATATGGGTTGCTTTATGAGGGCTTTGTTTTCTTCAGGAGTCATTATATCTTCCAGTATTAAGATACCATGCTAAAATGGGAGGTTTGATATGACAAGAACTCTCCTTTATGTAGAACCTTTTTAGCATGATGCCAGTAATCACTGAAAGATACATTTAAGACATAATATATTGAACAGAACTAAATTAGGGGCATGCTTTTAGATCAGTGGTGACCAACATCTTGATTACTAGGAATTAGTCTGACCACACTATCTCATTTGTCTTAAAATAATTCTCCTGATTTTCTTTGTATCTGGTGGTACTGAAAATAGAGGTGCCTTGAATTTATAGTTTGTTTGTCTTCCTTTTTTTAGCTTATTCCCAAGGCTGGCTCTTGCTATGAAACTGGCCATCAAGGCTTTCAGATACTTCCCCCCAGAAATGAACTCAAATATTTAGGAGTAAATAAGTAGCTCAAGAAGGAAGGAATTGCTGTTTCCTGAAGAGTGCAGTGTTTGAAGAAAGCTTGAGTACAATCTGTTGTAGATTTTATACAGAGGGCACATACACCAGACAGAGATACGGGACTGATACATTTCTTCCTTGCAGTGTGTACCAAATGTTCCACTAGTGCAGGGCATAGTCTCCTACATGTATACGGGTCTGTAGGTCGAACCTAGAGGAAAATTTATTTCAGACTTACTTTGCTATAGATTAAAGGGCTCCTGTCAGCTTTGGTGAGGGCTGGACAGGCCTGGTAGCCTACTGATAGTCTATTTTTACTCATGCATGTGACATCATAGCCAGGGATATACATGATGACTTAGGAAAGCAAATTGGGCAGGATTGGCCTCGTCTGTATTTTGTACAGTAAAGATGTGGGTGCTTCAGATTTTACAAGAAGCTGACATGGGCTTTCTGATTGTTACAACACACCAAGAATATATTGCAACTAATACAAAACTTGTGAGGACTTGTGCTGGCTATGTCTGTACTGTGCACACACCTTGTCTGGGATTTCAGAATCAAAGGTATTCCTCACTGTAAAAACTTTTAGTACTGGTGGTACATCAGTATTGATTGGAATAGCTGAACTGTGCCTCATCCTACCTTGAAAGCTGGGAAGGCTTAAAAACTGACATTGTGAAATAGATCTTTGGTCTAGGGTTTAGCCAGTACTGCAGTCCTGTGAATTTGTAGGGGAACAGCAATAGACTACTTCTTCCTGCTTGCATTTTAGAAGGTCCAAAAATTCACCATTTCAACACTGTACACAGAAAGGCACTCATGACAATCCACAAATATGAAAGGCTTATGAAGCAAATGTTCTTTATTCAAAAGACATCATATTACTTCTCTGAGTCAAATTTCTGGCAGGAGTCCCGTTAGTAATTTTTATGCTTCCACCTCGAATGAACAGGCATAAATACTCCCATTTGTAGTCAGTACAAAATACTTGAGCGTAAAAGGAAACAGATTTTCAGTTCCCCAAAGATGTAGGGTGAAATTGTCAATGAAAGGTACTGAAGCTGTGTGAAATTCTGCAGTGCAACATGCTACCATTTAATCCCTGTTTCAGAATTTGTGGAGTGTCTCCACCTAACCGTGCAACTCCACATTAGACTTACAGCAAAAGGATTTAGAGTTTAAATGCCTTATCAGTAGTTATGTTTGTGGCTTCCTCCATCCCAGTTAAAAGCTGGTCTTTCAGAGGGTCAGGTAGTCATCTGGTCTGAAATAAATACTTCTGGGAAAGGGAATAGGGTTGTCAAAGCCTCATGAGCCATAAATAAACAAAGTTCTGGAATCTTATGTAACAAGAACTCCCATGAGAGTTTGTACCGTATAAGAGGTGATGGGAAATTAGTCACTGCATCTCTGGCACTATGGCTGCAAGGGCTGTCTAAACAAGGACTGCAGAATTAGGCTGCCTTATTTTCCATGGACTGCCGAAGGTATATATTTATTTAGGCTCTTAGTACTGAGTCCTGTGAGACTGGTGTTGAATCCCTGTATGTCAGACCTCCTTGAAACTGTTTTAGTTTTCTTCTTCCATTTCATTCACCTTAAGAATATATAAATTGCTGAAAATCCTTGCTAAACTCAGCCTGCAGCACAATCCTGATTCATTTTCTGTGAGCAAAATTCCTAGCTTTGTTTTTTCTGATATAATGGGCTGTAACCAATTAATCACGCAGCTATTAATGGAAGTACAAGGCAGTACATTGCAGGCTTGTTAGTTTGGCCATGTGAATTTGTGTTTGGTGAAGATGCAAAGAACATCAGTCAAGCTGGCAGACAGCCTCAGTTGTCTTCTGTGCTGCTGCCCTTACCATTGAGCCGTGACATGGAGCATTCAGTGTGGCATCTGGTGCTGAGAAACCCCTCCAAGCTGGGTAACTTGATGAATTCTGTACCTTAGCTGAGGGAACCGCAAGAAAATGTACCATGAATGCCAACACTGAACTACTGTATGAATGCTATGCCTCTTTAAAATAGTTTCCTGCTAGAAGTGAATGACAGGAAATACATTAGCATGGGGAGCTTGCATGCAATTAATAATCTGAACTTTTTCCTCCTGACAGCACAGAATTGTTTTATAAATTTTTTAAAAACATGAAATTAATGTTTGACATGAGCAATTAAGGAAAGCTATTTGAAATTACAAAGTGAATTAAAGCTTTAAAATGTCTTTGCACAGTTATAGACAGAAGCAAAAGTACTGGAAATGGAATAATGAGAGAGGAAATTGTTTCTTCAAACAGAGAAACATTTGAAACAAGAAATCTTCCAGTTTTACTTCTGAATTAAATTGCTTTTAATTTTAGATGCTCAACAGTGATATTTGTTTACATCGGCAGTCTCACAAAAACAGGGAGATTTTGTATGTTAGAAGTCTTGAAAATGTTCAAATCCCCTTTTTGGAGATTTTGGGGAGTTATGTTTCATGTATCTTTGGAAAAGGGAAGGGCACATGTCACTGAGGCTTAATTTCATGTTTCCCCACATCAACCTTTACATGCCATCCAATGGGAAAAGCATTATGTTTCTCCTTTGAGAATACTGAGCATCTAGGAGAATTTCTAGGTTTCCAATCCTGTTCCCTGTGCAGAGAAACTGTTCATTATTTTCAGTTTATTGCCTCCATATTGCTGATCATAAACTTCTCTTACAAAGGTGAGTGTCATTGTCTCTGTTTACCTGGGAGAATGTGCAGCACGGAAATGGGGGATGATTCATCCAGATCATCTTAGTGATCTGGTGATTGAGGCTACTGTTTCCTGATCACTTGTGCCTTAATCATATCCTCCTGTAAAGGTTGGCTCGTCCATGATCCCTCAAGGGCTCTGCTCTCATTTTGCATTAAAAGCAAGAAGAAAAAGTGCTTTTAAAAGAATTCTTTCTCACTTGTTGGAATGAAAAGAGATCCTGGTATTACTTTATAATTTTCCCAAACTTTCATTTTGTTGTTCATTTTGCTCAGCACCAGTTGTGGGAAGGTCTGGCAGCCACTCAAGAGACTACAGAAGTAGACAGAGTCCAACCTGGATCAGAACAGACGTATTTTTGCCTTGTGCTAATAGAATCACTGCTGGTGTCAGCCTAGTAAGGATTTTCTTTTCCATGTCAATTCAAAGCTTTCTAGCTTTTTTAGGTCTGTAGATTTTAATATTAAGATACTTAGGGAGGCAGGAGTACTTCACTCCAAAGCAGGATACAGTGACTGTAGTGCATCAGGTGAGGTTACCATGGCTGCCCTAAGGCTTTTGTAAGTCACACTTGGCTGAGCTGACACAAACTCCGGTTTGCAGCTGTGAAAGACTGAAAGGCCAGTCCACCTCCCCCAGAGCTGTTGCACTGCTCACCACCACAGCTGAAGTTTTCCTGCCCCATATGTGCCACAGGAGGCCTTTTCTTAAATGACCGATTCTTCTTTCCTCCTGCTTCCCACACAGGCTCAAACCCTGTGAATATTTGTGAGCAAGAAGGTAAGAGGTTGTAGGGCTATGGATGGTGGGAAATGACTGATTAGAAAACCAAAATCCAAACTCCAGCTGTCAGTGTGCAGCAGAAACCCTGTGGTTCCAGTTGCAATCCCAACTGGGGCCATTAGGTAGCATGTGTTCACTAATATGCTGAGAGGTTTGGAGAAATCACTGTTAGCAAGGGAAGGACCTAAAGGTTTTCAATAATTATGTTAATCCTATAAAAAAGGGTAGTTCACACATGTTTTTTCTCTCTTTTTTTGTTATATAATTTAAAGACGTGCCTAAGGATAAATAGTGTTCAGCAAAATTTGGCATAAATAAGGAAACTGTTAACAAAGTTTAGAGATGAGGGGAGGCTGGTTGTGTGTGAGTTCTTGGATAGGTGTGATGGGCTAGATTGGTAGCTTACTGTCTTTAAAGCATTGTAGAGTTGGCTGGAGAGCTATTTAAGTTTTGGTGCCAAATGACTATTGAGCAGTGTGCAGGAAGCTTCATTTAATTCTCACAGAGACTTTGATCACTGTGTACAAGACTTGCACAGACAGCAGCTCTCCCTAGACCGCACACTGGCAGACACTTTCTGGCCCAACAACCCCTTTTCTAGCCCTATTGCTTCTCTGGCTGCAGAGGACTGGAGCAGTGGCATTAGTGTCTGTATTCCACCCAACTGCTCTCAGCTTATGCAAAATCTTGTTGATTTTGAATATAACCTTTATTTGCTCTAGTATAAAAGAACACTAATGTCTCTGTTCTTTGCCCTTGCAAGGGATAGCATTACCAGTCTGAGTCCAGCAGACCTTTTAAATGTGCCTATGTGAGTGGGATGGTTGTACCTCCTGATTATGTATATTTGTAAGGTGGAATTAAATGCTAGCTGCCTTGCAGCAGCAACCATTTGGGGAAAAGAAAGTGCAGAGCAGTGTTATTTTAGCCACTCTGGCCCTGCTGCCAAGTGCTGAGTCTGTCTCAATGGTCATTACTGTAGGTTTTGCCCAATCAATCCTGCAGCAAATATCAGTAACAAATGTGCTAAATATACTTTTTAAAGCCGCACAGTAGAATCCTGAACAACTGTGTCCTTCCTTAAATGTCTGTCTGAAGGGATCAGGCAAGATTCTTTGTCAAATGGCTGTGTTCAGGGAAGGGAGTCCTTGGACTGTGGAGTGGGGAAGAGTTTGCCTGCATTCGTGTTTTGATTGACAGTGGGAGTGTGCTTTAGATGTGAACCTCACAGTTGTCCTTGCTTAGTGTGCTTTGGTTCATGTTATTGTGTTCTTAGCATACAGATTCCTTTATTGTGAAATGGGAGTGGGACATATTTCCTAGGAATGCACCTTGAACGTGCTATCCTATAATGTTGGATTTTCAGCACCAGCTCTTTTGGTCTGTACACCTCTCCCTCTGTGCCACGCTTGTGTAGACAGGAGGTCAGTGACACCAAAGCAGTGAAAACTCTTCAGAAAGTCTCACAGCTGTCTGAGCTTGGCTGAAGGTTTTTACCTGAGTTTTTAAGTCAGTAAATGATGCTGCTTTAAGCAAAATCACAACTTCGGCTTGTCTCACAAGCACTGGCTTTCTGCACATAGGCAAAGAGCCTCCCTCCTCTTCAAAGACAAAGAGCACAATTAACACACTAAAAACCCACTTAAATTGCCAGCGTCTTCAAACTGTGCTCCCATGACACATGGAGCCTTGCCCATTGGGGTGAGACTTCTAGGTGTTGCTCAGTGCCTGAACAAAAGGAGGTTGGTAATAGGGAACTTGTCACTCAGACACTTCACTGCAGGGCCATTCACATGTATGCCTTTCTACATGTAGAATTTATCTGCTAATGACAGCAATTCTTACCTGGGTGATGAAATTTAGATCACATGAAAACTCTTTACTCTGCCACAGAAGTTCATCCAGAGTTCAGGGGCTGTTTCAATACAGAGTTTATACACCAACACTGCCATTACAATAACCCATGGAAGATGTCTGTAATGGTGCTGCTGTGGGGCAGACGTGGTACATGTCGCACACATGTGATCTCCATGGTTCACATGATGCTTTTCTCTATTCCAGGTTTACATGGGGTGAATTGATGATGAACTGATGCTGTCTCTCTGATTTTGTAACCAAAGATGCAGAATTAAAATGGGGTAAAACTGCTCACTGAATACAGATTTACAGTATGTAAGTGGTATTCCTTGTTGAATTCCTTACATTTTAAATGAATAATCATGTTAAAAAGGAAGTCAGATATGACTACGTGTATCTTAAAACCAAACACACTCAGGCTCAGAGAACCTGTGAGAGCAGAGCCCCTGCACTGCCTGTGTGTGATAAGCAGCAGCTGGCACCCTTGGCAGAGTTCTGCCAAGAGCAGGGTTGGTCCTTGTCACCACGTTCCCATCCTGAGCAGAACCTGGCTGGAGCACAGTCCCAAAAAAGGTGAGAAATGAGGGAACAAATGCTCCTAGTATTACTAAATTATGTGGCCTTCCAGTGCTTGTACCTGCGTGAATGGTGAACAGCAGCATTGCTCATATTAGGCCCAGGGCCCTGTTTGACATAGAAGTAATTTCTGGCAATCCCTAGCTATTACAGTGATAAATGACAATAAAATAGTTTCATGGTGAACAATCTGTCAGCAGACTAGGAAAAGGGTGAGCCAGGGAGGCTACAGCTGGATAGAGCTGGAGCTGTGCACAGGTGTGAACTTAGGACAAGCAAACTCAGTGTCCCTTCAGACTTACCTTTTGTTTGAAAGATACAAAGTAAGAAAAGCTCACTCTTATACCTGCCTTCTGACATGATTGTGTCTCTCAGATCCCCTTAGGAAAACACTTAAGTGCAATCCTGAAACTGGTTCCCACCCTCTGCTGCAGTGGAGCCCAGTCCCTGTTTGCAGTGGTTGGTGCTGAGGCAGGAGTGGGGACAGCCAGGAGGTCTCTGGGCAGCGGAGTATGGAGAACAGCTGTGCTCTCCTTTCACACCTACACACCCCTCCTCGGGTGGGTGTCACATGTCCCCCAGTTTGTTTGACAGCAGTAAGTGCATTGCCTGATGGCAGGATCTGCCTTTTGTTCCAGTGATGCAGAAATGATCTGTAAGGCTTATTTCTTGGCTTGGCAAATTGTTTTGAGGGCTGGTGACAGCTGCCATGCTTTTCTTCACAAAACCCAAATCTTTGCCACCAGGATTAAGAAGTAAAAGCTCTGTTTTGGTTTAGTTTTACTACATTTGCTGTTCTGGTGGGCTGTGGCCTCTGGTGTGACAGGAACGGGGAACCAGTACAGAGGGAGCTTCTGCTGTGGGGTCAGAGGTCCAGGCTGTGCTGCGGGTCATGGGAGACTGTCCCATGGCCGGTGACACACGTCTGACTGCTCCACGCAACCAAGAAAATTACGTTGTGGGTCTTTTTTGTCACAGTCCCTTCAGCAACCTTTTGATAAGGTCGAAGGTGGCACTTGGCCGTTGCCCTTGGGTCTTGCTGCATGCGGTGCCCCTCCACAGGGAGGCCAAGTGTCCTGTGTGGGGAAAGCCTGGCCAGGCTCCCAGGGAGGCGTGTGGTTTGGAGGGCCCTGGAGTTCGGAAGTGACAGGTCATAAAACTTGATACTCTGTGAATGATACAGATAATCTAATAAAGCATTAGCAAGACTCCACTCTGGAGACACAGCTGCTTCGGTTGGGGCACGCCTGGCTGAGTGAGCATGGTTGCTGCAGCATGGATGTGGGTATTTCCTTACTGCTGGGAGTGGAGGGAAACTGTGATTTGTCACCTTATTACAGCTCTGCTGTCAGACCCAGGAGGGGAAAAAACCAACCTGGCAGTATTAGAAATCACAATCTGACTGGAAATTCCACAGGCTGGAGCCCGTCTGCACTGAGTACAGAGGCTCTGTTTCACCATGAGCCACCTAAACCTGCTGCCTTGAAGATGTGTCTGTCATCAAGACCTTTCCTTATCAAAGGTCAGTGCTTTCCAAAAACTGGGTCAGGTGGCCAAAAATACAGAGTAACACTGAAAAAAACCAGGTCACTGAATGCAGGGGGGAAAGGCAGAGCAAAAATATCTAATGATCCTGCTCTCTGCTTACCCTCCTGCACCAAACATCTGCGTTTGCCCATTGAATTTCCAGCCTAGTTAGGAGCAGTAGCCAAGAGATAGGTTTGACAGACATCCTGCCTTGAAATTACATACATTCTGCAACAGAAAAAAGTGGAAATTTTACTGTGCCTATATTTAAGATGAGGAATGCTTTAGTCTGTCCTACAAATCTCACTCTAATTTTTAAGGGGAGAGTCAGAAAGGCACCTAACTAATCTAGTTAAATCCAACTTCAGAAGATCACTGTCAAGAGAACATCCCCAGTATCCTTCCTGATTCTCCTCCCCATCCCACTGTGGAAAGGGGGTGAGCAGGAGGCTGTGTGGTATTTTGGCTGCCACCTGGGGTTAAGCCATGACAGCTTGACAACACAGCCAGAGAGCAGACAAAATGGACTGACTCAAAAGAAGTGCTGGCTCAATGCAAGAGTAAATCATGGTCAACTCTTTTGATCATGGTTGCCTTAGTAGTGGGAAGTACTGAGAGAACTCTTCCATGTCTCAGCATTTAGACACTTTAACTTGCATATTGGTGGACACACGTGAGGATGTCAGGCTTTCACTGTACGAGGGGCAACTGGAACATGTTGTTAGATACCTTATTTCTTGGACAGCAACAAAGCTGACGGGGATTCCTGAAGATGAAGGAGGCCTATTTCATAATGTAACCTATTTCAAAACGTAACAGGTAATCAGGTGCTCTTTGAGACAGTTTGTCTTCACCTGCTGCCATGGTTCCAGTTTAAATCAATACATACCAGAATACTCTGATCACTTCTGTAGTCTGGCTCCTGTCTGAGCTCACTAGGTGAGTAATTTCATAATGCACTGCCTTCTATCCATTCTTCATGACCAGTGATAAGGAAAAAATTACTGAGAATATTCTCCACTACCTCCTGCTTAGACTTTTTAGAACAGTGCATTTGGGAGTGAAGATGGTGCTCTGAACCACAGTGCTCAGAAACATAGCAGCAGGCTGGCTGTTCTGTGTCTCCTTGGCTACCTTCTCCCTTGGGCTCTTCCTTTTAGATGTAACAGCAAATTTGTTTCAAAGTAATTGTGTTGCGCATTAACAGTTAACAGCTTAAGGAAAATCACTCAAGTTCAGGAAGTTTTCTTTAGCTGCTTTTTATATAATACTCTGTGTTTTAGCATTTGATGGACCCTGCTCAGGCACACTTGACAAATTTCAAGGTCCATTTACTGTAAGTGGCCAAAGCATCCCTAGCTAAGAAAATTTAATGCTTTGTCTGACCTTCCTTACACACTCCAAGAACTGGCAAATGACAGTGTTCCTTGCAAGGCACTCTTGAAAATCATCTTGTTAGATTTGAGCCTGCTTGCCTTTATGGGTAGAATGTAGAGAAATTCTACTGCAGCTCTTACAGTCCAGCATCCATGCTAATGAAGTAGAATGACACCTAAAGCATTTTTTTTGTTTATTCTTTCTTTTTTTTGAGGAGTAGTGTCTAATCTCCCTGTTTGAAAACCAGAAGATATATTCTGCTTCTGAAAGCTCAAGTTCAAAACCAGAGACACTCTCAGTGTCTGAGTGTCTGAACACAGTTTTTTTGTGTGTGCTTTTCATTAAGTTGGTGATCTGTTCTTAATCTATCTGTGTGCTGAAACAATAAAACAAATACAGAGTGGAACACTTGCTTTCTTCCCATGATTTTAATGTCTGCTGAAAGGTTTCCCTTAGCTCTGAAACAGATTTTTGCTTGCTACAATCATGTTATTCAGGTTCACATGACAGGAATCTATGACTAAGCAAGTACCCAGGAAACTCTTCCAAGTAGCTTGTACACTATGCTTCAAGTTCCTCTACATATCATATATATGTGTAAAATGAGGTGTACAACACACTTTTTTCTTAAAAGCACAGATATTCTCTCCTGAAAAAAGACTGCTTTTTTTCCTTCTTAAAAGATAGGAGTAGTAGATGGACAGTTCATGTTCCAACTCAGTCATGCATGCTTGCTGCTTTTATTTGTCCTTTCATTAACTCTCAAGATTTGGCACAACAAGAGCATTATATAAGATTAAATAATTCTTACATAAGTCTGAGTGAATGCCTTCCATGAAGTACTGGGTGCTTATCATGGCTATAAGTAAAAATGAATCACTCCCTTTTTAAACTGGAGCTTTCAACCTTGTATTCTCTGTGGTTAATTGCCACAAACCAAAATAAGCTTTTGAGCTCTATGAATTTTCACAGCTGCAGACTGGAGGAAAAAACCTCTCACTAATAAATAGAAACTTAAGAATTTCCAAAAGAAATTATTCCCCACTCTAATTGCCTCTTTTAGCACAAAGCCCAGCTCATTTATGCCAGAATGTTAAATGTTCCTAACACATGTCTGTAGAGCCAAGAACCTGAGTATCATCTAAAGGACAAAATGAGAAAGAAAAAAGGCAGGACAGTATGAATTCCACAGTTTAGAACAGCATGGAGCACAGCCAACAGGTCAGGAAGTGTAGGTAATTAGCTTTTGCTAAAAGCTGCAGATTGATTAGGATCAGGGCTCAGCAGCCCAGTAACAGAATCAGGGAGGACTCTCAACATGTCCCTATATAAAGGGAATTACAGGAATGTACCTTGTGCATGCTTTTAAACTATGGGAATAAGTATCCAAAGCCAGATTAGTATGTGGAACAGGAATCAGCAAATCAGGAACCTAGGAGGAAACTGAGAGAAAAGCTTATTTCCAGTCCCCTTAGTAGAAGTACTTGAGAACCAGTACTGCAAAAGGTCAGAAATTGCAGAAACAGCACTGGGACTCCAGTGTTAGACTCTTCTTCCACTGAGGAGAAATTCTTTGGCCTGTCATCCTCCTCCACTCTGGGAAGGTCATCTCCTGGTACAAGAGCAAGTTCCTTGCTTCTCAGAAAGACAAGTAAGAGCAGCAGTGAAGGATCTGGTGTAGGAAGACAAAGTCTGTGTAGGGAAGTACTGGCTTGGGAGTAGGAAGACATGGAAATAAAAGGGAGGCTGAAGGTCAGAAAACCACTGGCTGTCATGTTAAGGAGGAAGAGGAAAGAAATGAGGAAAGCAGAGAGAAGTATTTGACAGATATCAAATGAAGCAAACAGTCTCTCTGATGAATGGTATAGAGTACCTAAAGCTGGAGAGAAGAACAAGGTTAAAATATTCTGCTAAAACAACATGATAAGTCATCCGTACAGAAACTGAAATCCTTTTGTTGGCAAACATAGGAATGGGAAGTATAGGATATAGTCAGTATATTAAAAGACCAGTGGATGGCAGCATATTTTTACTACCAGAATACTGGGTTGTCATGCCACATGTTTTGGTTGTAGCTCATCTGCTGACTTAACACATCATATGTCCCAAGAACAAATCCATGCTTGACTCTGATAAGTCAGCATAAGCTGCAAAGATTTGTGCTTTTTATGTACAGATCATGTTTCTCCAAGACAGTGGTGACCACTATTGTAGCTGTCTCACACTGAATCATCTGGAAGATCAGGAGCACATTCACAAAAATAGGAGTCAGCTGCACACCCCCCTATGAGCTTATAAGAATATTTCGGGAATAAAAACTCAGAAGGCTATGCCTGAAGAATCACCTTAGTGTATTATTCTGATAGTTCAGTGTGGTCTCAGTCCCAGGTTTATTGTTCTGCTATGAAGCTGGTGATTTCTTCTCAAAAGCTGGAAATAAAGTCTGTAAATTACAGAGAAATTTTTGGAGTTACAAAATTATATATGAAGACAAAAACTGTGTACCACTTCAAGTCATAGCATAACATCCATCTAACCCAACCTGGTGAGCATGAAGTAATTACATGGAACACTTATTTGCTACTTAGACTTCAGAGAAAAACCCACATTATTCTTGATTACCATATTTATTGACTCTAAGTGGAAAAAACCCAACAAGTCTTAATGGATTTGACTCATTACCATACATACTGTCTATATTCCCTGTTCACATAAATTTCAACTGAGAAAGAAAAATACACATTTTAAAAGAACAGTTTCTAAATTAATTTCATAAACAGACTTCCAATAAACTTCTGAAAGTTAGAAGGAAAGCTTTTTCAAGAGT
The DNA here is from genome assembly GCA_013397725.1 of Rhagologus leucostigma. Lineage (NCBI taxonomy): Eukaryota > Metazoa > Chordata > Aves > Passeriformes > Rhagologus > Rhagologus leucostigma. Next base: position 553,621 of record VZTD01003782.1, read on the forward strand.
TATAGCTCATGTTTTCTGAAGCAAAACACTTAACGTAAAGCACACCTAACATCTGACTTCATACACCTCAGAGGTTTTCTATGTAGTCTTCACTAAAGTGTACTTATTAAGTGTTTCACAGTATCAGAGCATGAGTTCCTCCATCAGCTTTCAAACCTGTGAATTAGGTACTCACTGTAAACAAAGCTTCTATAAAAGGACAGTTCAAATACAAAAAAAAGGGCATTAGTAGCCAAGTTTCTTTGGGAGATAGATTGCATTTGGTTCTAACTTCCTTAGAAAGAGCAGCAGACAAAAAGCATGGTAATCATTTCTATTATTTGAAGCTCTTCAGTTTTAAGAGCATTTGTAAAAACAGACCCGATTACAACAAACTGAGATTTGCATAATTAACTTGAAACAAAGCATTCTTAGTGATAAATGCATTAAGAGCTGAAATAATAATGTTAAGACAAGCTTTTGTTTGTCAACTTGTCAGATACATGTGCTGAAGTTTCCCTTCTAATTACAAGATGTTTAGTACAGCACAACAGATATTTTAAAACTAATACAGGCGCTGGAATGTTTCTTCAGTTGTAGTGCACTTCATCTGAGAAGATTACCATGACAAAAAATGAAAAGGAAAGAGGACAGAAAGCAATGATTTATAGACGTTCTAATTTTTCACTTAGAAATTCTTCCACACTATCTGTATTCCACTTGAGGATGCTCAGTTCTTCTGCAATGTTCCCACTGTCGTCCAGCAGCTTTAGTACAGGGTCAGAACCACGCACATACTGGAGGGGAAAAAAGAAAAGTCAGTTACCTTGGGTGGGAAATGTGTTCTCCATACTAACACTGCCCCTGCTCTCAAGTGATTTAAATCAGTTCAGACTTCTGACTCGCATTTAATGTCAGAGAGAGGAAAGTGGAGGAACAAGTCAAATGAAGGGGGGTGGGGGTGGGTGTCAGAAACATCTCCTTGTTCTCCTTGGTGCCACAGCAGTTAAGTCATGTGCAGAGGGGCAGTGCCACAGGCCTGCCTTTGGAAGAGGGTATTTACTCCAGCTGCTTTAAGTTACCAAAGCTGGATTTTTGAATCAAGCAAATGAATGATTTTTCTTATATGATCAATAGCCTTTTTACCATTTTAGAAATTCTGTGTCACTTTAACAGGTCAAAGTTCTACTATCAATTTCTAATGTAATCACATTCTTTCTTGCTGTGTTGTATCTGTGCCTACTATGCTTTGCTGGTGACATAATTCTTCAGCACTTCTCAAACCAAAATAAGTAATGCCAATAAAAGCTTTTAACAGTATCAGAAAGCTCTGACCATTTAAGTTTATGGAAAGATTTCCCCAGGAGTATTTCACTTTGCTCAACTGAGCTAACCTAGTTGGTTTTACTTAATGAAAACTAGTGGCACCTCTAATCAGTTTTCCAAAAGTCTTGTGAAATAAACACAGATTCATTTGCACATTTCTTTTTCTGGTAATACTCGATACCAATTGTAGTCTAGACTGCTTTGATGTTCAATAAATCTACAAAGTTAAAAAAACCCAGTCAGACATAGAGAAGGAGAGAAAGCTTTTGAAAGAAACTGGAGGATGGGGAGACATGAATGCGTGAGACAGACAGAGGAAATCTGTTTTACATAGAATCTGCTGCTGAGAAGACAAATCACTTATTGCAGCCATGCATAGCTATGAAGTGATTCCAGATGGTGCCATTTGGGAAATAGAGATGAGAGCACAAGATGTGAGAATCGAGATGTGTATCTGTGAAGTACACTTGAAGTTCACACACGATTTTAAGAGAAAGGTGAAGTCAGACTGGATCTTGAAACCAAGCTGGTGCTTAAGGCAGTGCAGCTTATGCAACTTTGCATATATACAAGTCATAAGAAACACCATTCAGTATATGCATTTCTATAGTATATGTGTGTTTGAAGTATGTAGAGAAAAACCAGCACAATAGAACACAGCAACGGAATTCTGAGAGGGAGAAGCAGAATCCAAGAATCACTGAATGCATGGAAATGGCAGCTCTATAAGAAAACTAGAGGAGAATAGGAGAAAAAGAAACTATGGCAGAACAGCTTGAGTAAATCTAAGATATCTACGAAGTAAGAACAGAATATAAACATTCCTCAGATTCTTTTCCCATCTGCTATATTACTAATTTTTTCTTGGTTAAAACCAACCAACCAATAATAAAATAAACCAAAACATCACCACCAACAAAGAATTAGTACCAAACAGTTACTGAGCAGTAAACAAATCACTATTACTAGCAAGAACTTGTAAAGATTCACACTGGCAATGCAAATATATGTCCTCTGCTAAAGGATTACTTCATCAGCAAATAGGGAACAATCCACGGGAGAACTGTCTCCACCAAACTTAGTTCTTCCTAACATCGCAAATAAAAAAGTTAGGCTACTACTCACCTTGATTTGCAGTCCCCTGAAGAGTTTTGGCTTATCACTCCTGACAAAAGCTACAGTTAGGAGAAAAGAAAGAAATAAAATCAAATTCTTCTCTACTTGCATAAAGTAGATTTACATCAAATTGGTATTCCCCAAATTATTTTTTTTGAATTATGCTTCAGAAGATATTTTAATGTTAAAATCTTAGTACCTTCACAAAATTAATTATACTAAACTTACTATGCCAAAGGAACACCTATTTTTTGCTCGTAATCCAAACAAGAATTCTATCTGCTCGGATTTTCCTTGAACACCAGTGCAACTGTGTTAGGCAGTTTATCTGCACATACAACTGACAGCCTTCAGCAGACTGGCCCATATGCTGCTGCTACGCAAATGTGAGGAAATGCGTTGGAGCGATCAAAATCTGGCTGAGGATAAGCTTTGTGAGGGAGGCTGAATGTGACACCCATCTAATCAGTACACTCCACACACACTGCAGCTCTGCGGGGGACAGGGCACACAGGAAACTGTGGGGAGAGGTGTTATTCTGGTGAACAAGACAGACAATCTTGTCTTGCAGAGATCTCTGAGATTACGTGTTGAAAACCAGCATAAAAACAAGGCCAGAAAACAGGAAGAGAAGCTAGTATCTCCTCTTCTCTTGACACTCCTGATGGTAGTTGGCATCAAGGCTCTATGGGCTACATGGAGAGAAGGCCAGGTCTGAGGTGGGCTGCTGCTGCACAGCATCTCATGTGCAGCACGTGTCAGCAGGCAGCAGGTATTAACAGCACAACCCAGGCCTTGCATTAACCTTATCTTTGAAAAGACAATATGAAGTATTTCAGGACAAAGTGTGAGCATAATCCCCTATTTCAAAGCACTTCACCCTAATGAATGTCGTCTGAGTTCTAGAAGTATTTAAAATTTATTTAGAAAATAACAGTCCTCATTCCTCCTTCTTACACTCAGGTTGTGCTAAAAGCTGAATTTAGTATCTGTATTGACATTAAGTGGATTCAGGATGCTCCTGCAGTACATCAGTAGCATCTCCCCAAGGATGAACCCTGTCAGTATGGACTGACTCCTACAAGGGTGCCAGCTGCATGTTAAAGCTGCTTTTTCAAGGTTAGACAACAATGAATCTCTCACAAATTGCAGTGCATCCAGCTGGTGCATGGAGATGAGTGCAACCTCAGGACTAATGTTTCATACTGCTTGACAAAGTGTAGTGCTTTCCTCAGTAATTGCAGAGATATCCCCTGGCATCTTTATACCTATCTTTACATTACTGCAGTTACCTTAACACTTTCTCAGCATGGTTAGACAGAGTGGCACTTAGTTTCTTCTTTCTTCCACTGAGCTCCCAGTACATACTTGTTTTGGATACTCTGCTTTCTGCACCAACCACTACACAGTATAAACAAGGTAAAAAAATACCAATGGCCCATGGAACTGCCAGATGTACCAGGCCCCTGAAGAAAATGAGACTTCGTCTTTATTCTTTCTACAGGACTATACACTAATGTCATATTGTTAACTGTGTGTAACAATTTCAAATAGCCCAAAATAACCAGTACTGCAGTTTGATTCTGATTTAAAGACATATTTTCAACTTCAGTGTTTCCCATGCCCTTGTGACACGCTGTCTTGGCTGTCATCAAAAGTAACATGCAAAAAAGCAGCTAAGAAATTTCTTATTCTTTGTTAAGTCCACAGACTGCTGAAGTGTTTCTGAAGGATTTTTTCCACATTTTTCTTCAACTTAAATCTAAAGCTGAAATCTAGGGCTTTCTATGAAAAGAAGGTTGTAAGAAGCAGTCAGTACAATGGATAACTAATTGCAAAATGGTAAGAGATCATAGTAAAATGGATAAAGTTTCTGAAGCAAATCTGAACTCTGGAACTCAACTGTATTAAAAAATAGCCTGTGGGAGGGACCTCAGGTTACAGCACTTTAAGCTTGTAACAGGTGTGAGGATTTGTTACTTGAGCGACAGATGAAAGCTCATTTGGACATGAGAGGCTGTTCTCTGGCTGCAGTGTTGGACTGAACAAGCTCACAAAAAGTGGAAACAGCATTAGGTGGAAGAAGAAAGTATTCTATAGGCAGCATTACATTCTGCCACATTAAAAGTAGCTATTACACACTCGTATCAATGTCAAATGTCTAAATCTTCTGAAAGCTGAAGCACTAGAGAACATTTTTCCTGAAATTTTAAGACAGCTGGAACAAAATTAGTTTCTGTTATGGCATATTTATTTCTAATGCTGATCATAGTGACTTTCTGCATCACTCACTTGAATTTGCAATGCAACAAAGAAAAACACTCAATGTACAAATAACTTAATTTGTATATTCTGAATTTTGGAAGCTAAAATGAGAAACTCAAATACTGACATGCATTAAAACCACAGATTATCCCATCAAACACTTTTTTTTCCTTTCCACAAAATCAGTCCTTGAGTTGAATCAGCAGCCTTTGAAATGATGGGGTTAGGAAGTCAGATGCAGCTACAGTGCAAATTTTGGGACACGCGACTGCTTGCTTATCATGGGATGTGGTGCATATGCTCCACCTTCACATTGCCCCAACAGTTTCCCCTCTACACCCTGACATCAACAATGCTTCTTACAGTTCTATGTCTGAAGGGTACTTGCACATCATCTATCCAGCATTATTTAGTAGTTTGGTGTTTAATACTAAAATCCTATCCTAGCTATCTCCCCATTTTCTCCTCTCTGTAGCAGCTTTAGAAGTTACACACCACACAGAAACAAGCCTTCCTCTAACCCATCCATGGGTGAGCAGGAGAGGCATTTTCCACTGTGACGTCTGTAAGATGAACTCTGAGCTTGGTGCCATGACCCCATGTTCTGGTGAATTAAACACTGGACCAGAAGTCAGAGCTGTTCTCCAGACACCTTTGCAAAATCACTTCACCTTATGCTCCTATAAACCATGAGCAGTACCAAAGCACTTCTGTTGGAAGGCACTCCTGAGATGTTCCTGAAGAGCAGACTGGATTGCCACGCAATCAACTACAACTACAAGGTCAGAGAAGGATCAAGTGTGTACGAGCATTTTAAAGCCTGGCCTGCACTGAACAGTGCTTTTAAAGACCTAAAAGCAGCCTGTACCTATGAACACAGTAGAATAGAGAACTCACTGCTGTTGTTATAATGTCCATTTGTTTTGATACAAAACAAAGAGGTGTTATAAGAAAGTCTGTGCAAACTAGTTTGTTGGAATTAAATCCCAGAGTCCTAAGTGGAGACTGTTAAGGAATCTAAGAATCACTGTGGCCCAAAGGGCAAGTCTGTGTATATGCACACACACACATACACCTGCACTATTCTCCTAGGAGCAGCAGGACACAGATTAAGAGAACTTCCTGACCCAAAATGGACACGAAACCACATCTCCCCAAGCAGAACAAACAGTTGTTCTGAGTTAACTCGAATCAACAGAAAGCAAGTGTAATATTACTTCAGATAAGCTAAAGGGTAGTGTGCTTGCTTGGCCATGAATTATTAGACACAAGCTGTTTGAAAGTAAGAAATTTTACTGGAGACACAACTTTGTGCATAATGTTGCAGAATTTTACATGAAAAAGGCACAAAGGACTTGACCATACAGACTTCACCATTTTGTACCTGAAATGAACTTCAATTAAAGAACATTTTATTGAGGCACTGCCAATTATCAAGTGTTAAATCTGTGAAAAAGAAAAGAAACCATAATGAAAGGTAGAGTAAGAGAGGGACATTTTATGAAGACAGGAAATTCCAACATTTAGTAATGCCACCAACAGCTAAACATTGCTAAGACAATTGGCAATATTAGCTAAAAATGTGAATATGTAAATCACTGGGCAAGCCAAAAGCATTAATGTTTTCCCTTAGACTCTACTTGTTTTGGGGACAGATACATTACTTGCAGTTTTGAAGATGGTATGAGTCTCCTTCAAAAGTTACCATGAAAGCCTAGCAAAAAGACTGAACTACAGCACACAGCAAGCACTCACTTACATTTTAATGACTATAGCTCTGTACCTTTTGGGGACCTCTGTTTGAGATAAAAATTTAAATTTAAGAATTCATATGGCGATCAATAACTACTACTTGTAGTCTCTTAATCAAGTTACAATGCAGCTGTTCATGATTTTATAAAAAGCACCACATGCTTTCATCAATGAATCCAAGACAGAGTTCCAGTCAAGCCTGAAGAAGAAACTTCAAAAAATCCCAAAGACAGGGTACTTTGTATAAGCAGTTGGGCAAGAGACATTTCCGAATATGAAGGGAAGTATTGTTTTAATTTGTGAGTCATCTGTTTATGAAAGATTATGTTAAAGCAATGCACGTCTCCCACTACAATATCCATATTTCGTAGCAAGAGTTTTAGTAATGCCTTTATCCGTGCAAGATTTAAGGTTAACATAATTTGCTAACTTTCTTTCATCAGTATTTATGAATTACAGATTAAAATAACTAGGAAATGAGTGATCTTACCTCATACAATACAATCCCATAAGAAATTACATTTTAGTAGCTAAAAGAATCCCCCTCATACTTGGAGAACTTAGGTGATATAATAGTGCTGATTGACTCTGAAGTCAGAGGACCTCATGTAGCTGCACACTGCAGGAGTTCAAGGATTAAGGACCTTGTTTCTAGAACAGATATGCTGGGAGCACATCCATTTCTTAACTAAAAGAGTCACATGGAGAGGTGAGAATTATTTTATTAAAAAAAAAGAATAGAGAGAAAATGAAAGGAATGTTCAATGAAAAAACCCAGTCTAATTTAGCTTTTAAATAAACTGGAAAGAATGTAGGAGTCTAAACACCAATCTCCTATCTCATGGTGAACAGAACACAGCTGCCACTGAAAAGTCAACTTAAAACAAATATGCTAGATTAATCACTGACCCAGCTAATTCATTATTCTATTCCAGAGCCTTAGTTTTATGGATGTCAGCCAAAAACTGTCACATTTTGTGTTACCTGGTATATTAAGATATTGCTTCATCTATGACTCTTGTCACTTAGGCTTTTAAAATTCTACTTCAATGGAGTGCTTTTAAATGACAAATATTTAAGAACAGTTTTATACAGAACAATTTCAAAACATATGTAATATAGGAACTAATTTAGAGCACAGCATTTATAATAGAGCAATTTATTTTAAGGGAAACTTATCAGTAAGAGTATTTCAGTACTGAATTTAAAAGAGACATACAGAAATGTGGTCTGGTGACTTATCACAAGGAATTGTATCTGAAAAACCTAATAGACATCCTTGGCCATCTTTCACAAAAGCATTTAGTAGTTTGGCGTGACACTACAAACAATAACATCCAGTTCAAGACTGAGATAATCTTGCTGAGGACTAGATTTTTTTCATTACTTCTCACTCCTTTGCTTTCCTAGTATATACAAATATATTCCATATGTAATGATTCTCACATTTCAGGCACACAGGTGTATTCAGCAACTGTTTATAGTTTAAGATTATATATCCAGTAATTTTGAAAGAAACTTTGATAGAGAAGGACCATAGAATATTGCATTTAGTAACCGCGAGCAACCCACAGCTTCTTCCAACTGTGTAACTTTTACAAACCTTTATTAATTCAACTCATTTCGATCCTTAACTATTTTAATGTGTGAATCTCATAATAAAAAATCCAACCACAACCAAAAAAACCAACAAAACAACACTGTTCATCCTTTGGCCAAATAAAACATAATCCAGGAACAGTCTGAGACACATCAAGTCTGTGGGATTAAGCCAAGTGACAAAACAATTTACACAGGTACTTAAAGGTCAAGACTTCACAGTTACATACAGGAGTAACATACACTAATCCATGTAATTGTAATGTATACACAGTCCTGCAATTAACAGTGCCATTTTGTGTATATTCTGGGGAAAAAACCCCAAACACACCCAAACAAACTCTAACAAAACCCTCAGAGAAGCTATGGAAAAGGATTCAGTTATTTGGGATGAGACATTGTCAGTGACAGGCTACACAGTTCAATGAAGCCTACAAAGACAATGCTTCAAAAGCAGCAGCATGACTTTCAGGAAACCTAACTTCCATAGAAATGTCCAAGTGAAAAGCTGAAATAAAAACACTTCTTGAATGTAAATGTCTTAAGAGGGAGACATTAAATACTGTTTCTGTTAAAAGTTAAAATAAAGGACAAAATCTAAGTATTCTGAGATTAATACTACTGTGAAGACAATTACCAGCTGGAAGAATATATTCTACTGCTTTTTGCTACTACTATATGCTTCTAGTATATATCCCATCTTCCAACCTGTTCTAATACCCTAGCAGTAAATTTGGTGAAGATAAATTTAGATTGAGTAGCTGCAGAAATTGGTGATGAAAAGACAAAAAAGAAATTTGAGTGCTTTACTCAGTCCTTTTTTAATTCTTACTGTACCAAATAAAAACTGGTAGTCAAAACAGAGATACTACTTAAAAAACAATGGAATTTATCCAGCCACTTTAAAAAGTAAGCTTTATGATTAATGGAACGTAAATATTTGAGAAGGTTTAGATAACCAAGAATTGAAAGAAAAAAAACTAGTCACATTTTTCAACCTTTTGCACCATTCCAAGTCTTTGGAACATGTTTCAAGGTGTGCACACAGCAGGAATTGAGGGCCGTTCCCTGCAAGGACCTACATATGAAGATAACTGAGGACATAATGCAGGCTGGAGTTAGGCTAACAGGTTGACCTTTTCCTTCAAACCTATGGCTCAAATGAGCACTTAACTGTTACAAATCCAGAACCATAAAGCAGCTGAGTGAATAGGCAACAGCAGTTGGGAATGTTTTTATGTTTGCTAAATTTGAATGGTCATGGACATAATATGGACTCCTGTGCTAACAAAGTTAATCTCCTCACTTCCCTCAAGTAGGACAAGTCATTTAAAGAATTTTTATTTTGACATACTATACAGTGGAAAAGAGAAAACAGCTTTGCTCTGGTCTTGTAGTCATTCAGCTCAACTGTGTGTGGGCAGAGGTGGCAGGCAAGGGTATGAAGCAGCACAACTTACGTAAATTGTAACCTGTTTTACAACCTGTTTTTTTTCCCCACTGTTTGTCAGCCAGCCTTCAAATTGGGAGGTACTGATACTTCCCATGGTAGATGGAGACATGCTGTTTGTGCAGTTTTTAATTCTAAAGCTAGATTAGTACTTATGTCCAACTATGTCCAAAGTACAGTATTAGGGTCCTCATTACAGGAAAAAACCCCAAAATAACTGTAGTGCTGCTATCACCTAAGCTCTTCCTTAATTTATAAGAAAAGTCCAGTTTGAAATTTCTCACAGATTCTTTTCCTGCAGCTTCCTCCCACCAGACACTGATGGTACTGATTTTCCTTTTACCCTACTGTATTCCATTCCTGTTAGTTGATTGTCATTATCCACTGATAAAACAACTATATGGCAGGATCTGTGAAAATAAAGTTGTTCTGTAAGCGCACAATATAATTTCATCTATCAATTACTGGAGACCAGTTCTATAAGTCTCAGGTCAATGCAACTTTACTGATATAATATACTAAATTTATGACTACTTGTAATAGTACTTAAAAGTACATTTTGTCATTCAGCTGTGACAGTATTTCATATTTGAAGGAATACTAGCAGCTTTACTTACCCTGGACTTGAGGGAACCGTCCCAATTTTCATCCACATACTTCTAGGACAGCTCCTGCATAAAGCTGTAATAATAAAGAGAAGCTGTTAATGACAAAAGTAATCTGAATTACTAGTTTATTTATAGTGTGTTATCTGTTGAACTACTTTTCTCTGAGAAGGCAAGATGCTATTCTGTTGATGCTAATTACAAGTAAGATCTAGACAGAATCACAGTTCCAGACCTGTCTCTGATTTATGCAACAACTGACTGTTCACTCAAGATACATGATAATTTTCATTCATTATACTAAAAATGTAAAAAGAAAAAAAGATCATTTGAGATATACTGCATTTAAAAAAATGGATTGGACACATTACAGTGGGAATTATGGGCTAGTAATAGGAAAACTATTTCCTCCTTCCCAAAGATACTAACAAAATCTCATTAAATGGAATTCTAGTTTCCACTTTAAACCCAACTTGGACACTGAAATACGTATAATAAAGATAAGGCAGTGACTTCTCATTTGGGCTGTTGGTTGATTTTAGTTGATTGTGTTTGCAGAAAGAGGACAGATCACATTAACAGGCCTTAGGTGAAGTAATATGTACAGGCTGGGCTGACTTGGATACTTGCACTTAGATGTCAGTCACTTCTGTCATCTATGCAAGATACTCAGATTCAATCTTCTTAAAATATAACTTAATTTCAATTTTATATAATATCTAAATTTAAAAACCCTCCACCTAATTATCTTGCATACTGTCATAGTTTTAGACAATTTTGCGATTTTTTTGCAATATGCAAATGATTCTGTAGTTTGCTGAATCAAATAAATTAACAACAGATTTTCCAGCTACTAAAATAGAACTTCATACTCCAAAGTTAGGCATTTTAATATTACACATAGTATATATACTATATATTTAATACTGTATACCAAATCACATCCTACTAAGCCTTAAACCCACTGTTTATAGATAAGCAGACAGAAAGAGCTTAATTTAAAAATTTTTAATTTAATTCATTACCTTCCATAGACAATTAAAACCTCTGCTTTCATTTTCTTTTAGACAGCGTTTTCATAACAAATGTTCAAGTCAGGATATACAAAAATATATCCTTACTGAAATTAGTAAATTCACATTTCACTTAAAATATGAACTGTGAACACAAATAATTAAAAGTAACCTTCATGAACCACTCTGAAAAAGCAAACCACACATGATACAGAAATCTCAAAGACAATTTTATTAACATTTCGTCACCTATCATATGGAGGCATTATAGACAGCCAGAAATACATGTTCATTTCTGAATATTCAGATTCTGAATTCAGGTCCAACTCAGTATTTTCTTAAATACTATGAATTAGAACCTAAGAAATACTCTAATCATTTGCAGAGAATTACAACTTCTCTCTTGGTGTGAACTAATCAGTAATCATTACTTCCATGGGAAACTGAAAAGAGACTGTTACACTGCATTATCTATTCAGAACAGCATCTCAGAAATTTGCTTAACTACAGATACATTTTCAACTAAACACTGTATTTAAGATAAAAACCTAAGATTTGACTGTTAAAACCCAGAACTTCTATGAAACAATACTCAAGAGATCAAAAATACCAGATTTTTTTAAAGCTTTTTCACCACCCAAATAAAAGTTTTTAATTAAAAAAGGCAGTGATAAACAGCTCAGATACTAGCTTGCATAATTAAAATTCCTCTGGAATTAAAACATGAAGTAATTACAAAGATGGAGGAAACATGGAATAGTGGTTTATAAACTTCACTTACCTTGTCTCATTCTCATTCTTTAAAAAACATTCAACAATTCTATCAGCAATCCTAGATTTACATATTTCTTTGCACACTCACTAATCCACTGAACATTTATATTGATTTCTCTGATACTGACGGTTATCTGCATTTTTCTATCAAGAAGTCAGTATAAAGAAGTAGACAAAGGAATAAATAGCCTTCTATCTAGTTAATTACCTATTTTATGTAAGTCTATCATAAGCTAAGTACACTCAAATTTAGGACAACAGGAAAATGAGCATTTTTTAATTCTCATTACTGCAAATTATTCTTAGTCTTTTTTTTTCCTTCCAACGAGGATTTTTATGGAACAAGATCACTGTAGGAATCTAAAATATGTAAGATATTTTGTAACTACTCACTACTCCCAGTTGTAACTCCTGGCCAATATCTGATAGAAATTTAACAAAGAAAACAGCTCAATCATTGAGGTCTAAATTTTGAGCTTGTAATTCTGCCATAATTGAAACCCAACTGTTCTGGTACAAAAAGGTTTAGATTCATGCTGGGACAAACAGCTGCTCTCTCAATGGCTAGATCAGAAAAAAAGAAGAATCAACTGGCTTCATTTATAACTCTAAACAAAGGTGTCTTTTGCAAAAAAACCCCAGGTTTATTTCCATCACTTAGCCCACCACAAAAGCCTAGTTGTTAATATCTGCTGCTGCTACCATCTCATTGTGTCCAGAGCAGATGTTCTCCAAATTTCCTTGTGAAGGCAGTCACTGTGTTCAAGTAGTAATAAGAATGACATGTATCACTCAGCATGAAGGCGCACAAACATCTCGAGTCAGTTCATTACACAATGCTTAACTCATGAGTCAGTTCATTTTAAAGTAATGCTTCACTTGTTTTAGTGCTCATGAAAGTGAGCTTAGTACTAAAAGCAATGAAATAGACTCTCTAAACTATTACTAGTGTCCATGTTAACATCCAAAACAAGTGCAGTTACGATTTCCAGGCTGATTCATGTCTGCATCTTTAAAAAGAACTTAGCTTTTTTTTCAACATTCTAATAGCATGTTTTCTAAGGTTATTGTGACAGTATCTGAACTTTTCCCTCATCTTTTCCAAAGCATGAACTTAAGCTCAGTTTCATTCAAAAGTTTTCGGAAAGCACCTGAAACTCTTGTAACAGTTCATACCGATGCAATCAGGATGGCTCTTCACAAGTGAAAAGAGACAAATCACATTATTGGTCATGTCTGCTTTAATGATGAAGGAGAGTGCTAATTATACCAGAATAACACCATTTACATAAGAATTGTGCTAGTTAAAAATATGCATTGTAAAAATAAGGAACTTTAATTTACGTGAAAGAAAACATTTCACCTGCTATTAGAAAGGGAAATGAAGCAATTTCTGCAAGACACAATTCCAGCACTGCTTCATTTATACATTGATATGGTATTGCTATCACAGTTACTCATGGTGAAGACTCCAGAAGAAAAGTGACATTCCTGCTACGTAACCATTAATGTTTACAACCAAACAGGAATTCAGACCAAACTGAACTGCAAAAAGTAGTATTGAACAGAGATTGCTCCTTGATTGTAATAAAATTGTTAGCTCAAAGGTGACAAAAAAGTTTAGTAAAATACAGCAAGTTATACCTAATTTTCCTTCTAAGACACTTGTGCTTTGCACGCTGCTTTCTTCACTACTGACTAAGGGTGACCCTGCCTGACACAGGTTACAAAGTGTCATTCAGACTGGATTTGTACAGCTGTTTGTAATCAGCTGAAAAAAATACAGCATGTCTTAAAACATGAAATGAAACAGGCTGTTAAGGCAGAGCCACAGAAGGGTCAATAGCTACTTTATGGTACCTGGATTGTCTCTGATACGTGCGTAGTGTCCTCTCCTAATATCAAACAGTTTCAAAAATATAGTTAAGTTCAGAGAACAAGCAGAAAAGCAAACTTACGACTACAGCTAAACCTCTAGAATTTTCACTTGCCTCAGGTAAAGATTATCTTCCACTAAATATTTAGTAACAACTCTCTTTCCAATGTAAACAGTGTTTTTATGAAACTCACTGCAATTCTAATTTCATATTATGATATAAGCAGGTCTGCAGAAAAGAGCTCCTCATCTCCTATCAACTTCAAAAAATTTCAGGAAAAATGTGGATGTTATTATCCTTAATAGCCAAAGTTCTTTGGTATATGCAAAATGGTACTTTTGAAAAATAGGGTAAATGATCTCTTTTACGAAAACATGCAAATTAATTTTTTACTGCGCTCCATCCACACACACAGAAAGCAGAACAGGTTAATTAATATTTGTTCTTCTGAGAAATTTACAGCAAAAAGAGATTTTGTTGAAAGTTTCTTTTGCTTTTTCCTAAACTCTTCTAACTAGCAGTTCATTTGTGACTTTTACTAGAAAATTAATCTTCTAAACTAGAAAACTTTAAAGGAATATACACTGAGATATGAACTATAAAATATTTTCTATGGGAGAGAATGTACTTATATGGACAGCTCAAAGTTTTCAAAAACACTCTTGTCTTTCCTTTTCCTGGAGGCAGAACATGAGCAAGAATCTGTGGGTTTACAGGGAGTAGTCAGAAAGCCTCACTGCCAGGAACATTATGAATTACTGCTCTGTAATACAAAAAGCCAAGAAAGTCATTGCTACACTCACACATCATTCTGACCTGATGTCATCAGTAAATTTAGCAACAAAGCAACTTCTACTGACAACCCCTGACAGCTCATTATCGTGTGAAGGGAGATGCCTAACTCTAAATAAGAGTGTGGAAACAGAGTCTAACAGTCAAAAACCCATTTTGTGAATCAGTGCTACTCCTGTGATTAATGATATGTGTTACAGGCAAATCGCTCTGAACAAAGCTGAAGCAGAATCTAAGCTCTCATTTATTTGTGGGGAAGGAAATTCCAACTGAATATAAGGGTGAAAAAAAAGTCACAATGACGGTGTTTTAAGCACTGAAATAATTTACTAAGAAAGATCATACAATCTGCATTCTTGGAGATCCTCAGAACTTTGAGTTCTGCTTTGAGAAGGAGACTCAAAGGAGACTATATTCTGTACATACAAAACATAGTTGTGCATTACTATTACATTCTTCAGCATACAGGAAATATGTCATCTATCACTATTTTTGGTGTTAAATTATATCCTCCTTGCAGGATTCTATAAACATTTGTGCTGTTTAAATCCAATAACCACTGAAAAGTTCCAAAACAACTTCTCCTCCCGGCATACTATTTTTATTGACTTCGGTCTCTGAAATGTGTGGTGTGGTGTAAAGTCATGTGAGCACGAGATCTGGCACAAGGGTGAGAGAGAAAATGCAGAAGATGAGCAACCATCGACTTTAGACCTCTGGAGCTGTAGCCTGGATTAGGTGGTGTGAATACCCAATTTGAGTGGGGGTGAAGGGCAGAGTGGAATAGAGAAGGGTGGCAGAAGAGCTCCTACGTACAGGCTCTTACTTGGACCTAGTCAGAACTACGCAAGCAAAAGAGTACAGACAGGAAGTTAACAGGTCAAGTTTCAATTCTGGACTATACCATCTGACTCTAAGCACCTACTTAACCTCTAGAAGTAGAATCTCTGAACATCTCTTTTATTCTCCAGAGTCTGTGCTTTTGTTAAAAAATAAAGCATCTTAGAGTTGCAAAGGAAACAGTGAGAACAGATCTCATGAGATATTTATCTGACTTTGCACATTTCATTATTTTGAGAGTTTTACTTTCTGAAGTTTCTTCAAGAAATGTAGAGTCAAATGCCAGTACTTTCTCTAGATGAAGGTCAGCCTTAATTACCTAAACCTATTCCATTCACCAGCACAGATGCACATCAACAACTGAAACTCACATTTAGCAAATTCACATTTCTAGTTTCCCTAACCTTTATTTTTCATTGATAAGATTAGACAGAGCTCTTCCATGAGTAAGGCTTACCCTATTACAGACAGATAATGTATTTTATCTTAGTTTATCTGACAAAGATGAATACTTGGTGAATCTGAGCCAAACAAAAGACAGTAAATTTCTGTCATAGGCATTGACTGGTTAGCTGCACCTTCCTTATCTAGGACTACTGCTCGTCAACATTCATTTCCATTGCCAATAGCATCATGTACATGTTAGGGAAGGGAAAGTGTACATGGTAAAGTTCTTGAGAAGGACATCAATTGGAGCACATTTTTAGTACAAGGAATGGTTGTGAATAATATTTTGAAACAACAGTACTGGTAAGAGACTTTCTCAATTAGAGAGAACAATATGATCTCAGTTCCCCTAAATTCCTTATCAATATAGCCCATAAAATCATTCCGATACGAACTGTATGGGACACTTAGTTAATGGCAAACTTTGAAAGGAGATCATATGACATATTACCTACAGAGTTCTGATTATTTACTTGAATGTTAAATAAAGTATGCTGTCATTGAATCACACTATTTTTGAAGTCACACTTGATAGAAAACCAATGAATTTGAACCATTTTTGTGCAGCATGTTAGAAATAAGGAACACAGTTATGTAAAAACACAATTTGATTTTTTTACAAAGTAGCCAAGAGACTTTACAGAACAAATCAAAAGACAGAAAAAGATGTGGGGTTTGAGAAACAGCTAGAAGAAGTAAACTAAAATTCTAATTAATTTCTGTAAGCATTGATATGACTTACACTTACTTTACATCGCTGAGATGTCAATGAATTCTAAGTAGTTCTCTGTTTTTAACCATTGAGTAGAAAACCAGAAGTTCCAATGAGAGTGGAACTATTCACGTTAAGAGCATCTGGCAGAACAAGGCAGTAGTCAACAGCAATTTGAGTGTAGCACTTTAATTAGTGAAATGAAAAGAAAAAAAACAAACCTGAAAAATGAATGTAAATTGGGTCACACAGGAGTAGCCTGAAGCATTAAAAGCACTTCAAGTAATTCTACTTCCAATAATTACTGTGAGTTTTGCAAACTATTTTTTGAGTTTTAAAATATAAGTCTGAACAAGAATGTCACCTTATTCTATTCCTCCTTATAATTCGTAAGAGCACATATTTAGGAATTCCACACATGTAAAAGGGTGGAGTTTTAAGAAAGCTTTCAATTTGTTTTGTTGGGTTTTTTTTAATAGAAGAAGCAACTAGTCATTACACCTGATGTCATGTTTTCTAAGTCACCAAACACTTTAACATTACAACATAACAAATACTTGACAGTAGAAATTTAAAATGCTAAAGTTCAACACATATTATTGAGCAAAATATATTTTTCAAAGCTCCATTTAGATATACTGATAACTTTTATGGGTTGTAGCAATCCTGCAAAGTGCAACTGTGAAATTTAAAGTACTTCAAATTTTATCACAGAGTTGATTTTTGAAATCAATTTGGATTTTGACACGCATATATTTTTGAGATAAATCTAAGATTATAATAGACAATTAATGGGATATGCTTATAGCTATGTCTGAAATGATCATACAGCCTAAATGAAGCTGCAGATGGAGTGCAGCTATTTTCAGCTACTGCAAAATATGGACAATCTCTCCTGCTACTACAATTTCACGCACAGTTAGCTTCACCTCCATTTCATCCTTCTATGTTTTACACACCAGCAGTACTTTGCATCTGACAGATTGAGGCTTAAAACTTGCAGCTGTCTAAAGCAATACTGTTTAAGCTAGCTTCTGAATTAGTGTGAGACTGCATACAAAATCTCTAGAGGAGGAGCAAATAACCAAAACATTTCTTCATTTTACCTGCAGTCCAATTATGAAGTAATTAAAATATTTCACTGGACAGGTGTCAGAAGAAGTTCAGAGCAAGACAAATTCTGTGTAACAAGAATATCTCACAGCTATTTTCCACAATGTCAATTCACAAACTACTGGACCAGTAACAAGAGCAGAATTAATAAATACACTTCTTTCAAGGCTATGAAACAGTTCAAATCTGTAAACATCTCTTTTGAGGTTGCACTGATACTATGCAACATGAAGTATTTTCAGGCCTGAGGGTATTTCACAGATCATTTGTGAAAAGCAGCAATTACATAAAAATTCTCAGATAGATGTGCTATTACCTTTTATTTTAAAATCTCATTTAGAACTCAGGCATAAGTCATGCACTAAGCTAACTCTTGCTTTCCCTATTTCTAGTATTTGCCACATACTTGCAAAGAGAATTAAATTAAAATCCTGAAGCCTGTCCTGGAACTCCAGTAGTTTGCAAGTCTGTTTGTAGCACAGACAACCGACCAGCTATGCCACCTCATGGGAAGCAATACCTGCTCACATAACCAGCAAGCTACATCACGTACTGGAATCATGGTTCAGAGAAGAAAGATTCGTGTACTTGGAGGATGTTCAACCATGTAGTCACAGCTTTAGCAAAACCCAGAGCACCACTGCTCTGGAACTCAGCAACATGCCAGGCTGCTAATCAGAAAGTCACACATCTTACATTGACATGCAGGTTTTCAGAGTAAGATGAAAAATACAAGCAAGAGGGTAGAAAAAAAAGCTTTAAAGTCTGTCAGTATAAGGAAACTACTAGTTATTAATTCTCTGCCAATCTCAAACACTTGTTTCTTGATACTTAATATATTGTACCTAACACTGTAATCAGTGGTTTTATTAAAAATTAAAGGCAGACTATCTTTTTTAAATATTAGGCTGAATTTAATTGACGGGAGAAACCTGTTAGATTTCCTCATTAATTTCATGTTGTCAGTTATTTCACTATCTCCTAGCCATTAAAAATAATTTCAGCATCTCTCCTCCTTGAAACCTCTACTTTCCTGATGATTGATTTGTCTTCACTATATTCTAGAACACTCTTAAATTACCACATATTAGAAAACATGTATTCTTTTCAACAACTCTAAAAATTCTTCATTGATAACATACCTTAAGGAACACAGGTATTTATTTACTATAGATAAGGGAAAGGTTTTGCCTTAGGTTAACTGATTGAAGCACAGCATGAGCTCTGAGAGAGATCATTGCCCAAATATCCAGCTGTTCTCACCCCTGCAGGATGGAGTTGAGCAGTCCTGCTTCGGTCATGTTCGTGCCAATTCAGGAACTGACCTGGAGGCTGAGCCAGCCTTTTGTTTCTCAGGACTGAACTAAGCTACCCTGGCCATTACGCTACGGGTCGATGACCAAGCAGGAGCTGTCACCAAGCTCGACTCTCCTTATCCTCTTCTTTTGCCCTGTTCAAATCCCATGTATCTTCCTCTTAAAAGAAGCTGGATACAGTTCCCATATATGGGCACATCACACCACAGAAGGGCTGCCAAAGAACCGAAGATTCCCCTGTTGGTACAGGGACTATTTTACAGCAGTATGGCAAGTCCGCAAATCTAGACCCTGTAGATGTATACTGGGCTATGAATAAATGTAGCGTTTTGCTCTTGAAATTACAATCCAGATTCTCATATACGTTTCTAAATGAAAAGTTTCCTAAACATAACATGTTAAATTATTCCGCAAAGGATTTGGTCCAAAACTCACCTTTCTAGTTTCCAGCTGAGCTTCTTCTTGGCAGCACTCCCTGCAGAACGGATCCAACTGATTCAGATTGAACTGCCCAAGAAGGTTGCAAGAACTGCACAGCAAGTTACTGGAGAAGCCCAGCTCTCTGCAAGCTTCTGATGACAACTGTGCTCCATAAACACTTACCTGAAAGTCAATACAATGTTACACTTTAGTGTTAATTTATTTTTTTGAAGACGACTTTCAATGATTTAATGATTAGAAAGAACGAGTAAGTCTCTTGCTACTGTTTTACAGAAATGCCTAAATGGTCAGCCCAAGAGTTTAAAACACCACCCTATTTTGAAGAAGGATCTTGCACTAACAGGGAATTTCAGAGGCTTGTAATATGTACATTTCAAGGCATCAGACCCGCCAAAATTAATTTATATACACTTCTGATAACTCTACTGCTTTCCTATTGCTAATTCCAAGTTAAGAAAAAAACCCAAAGGTAATGAACCAGCAGAAGTGCACATGGCTACAGCTTTCCAAAGCCTCCTCTTCAAAAAGAATTTTGGTAAGTTTCGTATCACTGAAAACACTCTTGGAAAGTAATGTAACAGCTAAGCTCAGGAAAAACACAACCAGGAAGCGATGAAATTAACCAAACTGCTCAACAAGACATACAGGTAGGATTTTAATTTCATGTTTGCATTAATGGTACAGGAAAATTGCATATTCTGTAAGTGGAAGTGCAGATAAAAACCTGCAATTCTGATTTATTAGCAATACATTACAATAGGCAATTCAATTACACGGCTTCTATGTAAAACAGCAGTTCTGCTTTTTATGGGCAGCAAAAATAACGCAACCAATCACAACACTTAAATGATATTTGGGTTTTGTTCTCATAGAATCACTAAGGTTGGAAAAGACCTCTAAGGCCATCATTGAGTCCAATCATTATCCCAGCACCATGGTGTTCACCCTCAAACCCTGTCCCAAGTGCAACATCCACATGCCTTTTGAACACTTCCAGAGATGGTGATTCCACCACTTCCCTAGGCAGCCCGTTTCAGTGCCTGACCACCTTTTCAGTGAAAACATTATTCCTAATATCCTATCTAAACCTCCCCTTGTGCAACCTGAGGCCATCTTCTCTCATCCCATCACTTGCTACTTGGGAGAAGAGGCTGACCCCCACCAGGCTACACCCTCCTTTCAGGCAGTTGTAGAGACTGGTAAGTTCCCCCTGAACCTCCTTTTCTCCTGGCTGAGCCCCACCAGCTCCCTCAGCTGCTCCTCAGATAACTTGTGCTCCAGACCCTTCCCCAGCTCCAGTGTCTTTCTCTGGACTCACTCCAGCCCCTCAATGTCTTTCTTGTAGCAAATTCACATTCCCACTTTTCTACACATGGATTTCTCACACCTTGGCTTAAAATCTTCCCTTCCAGCTGCTTGCTTTGGAGGGGAAAAAGTGAGAAAGGAAATTAAGAAAGGAGAGAAAGAAGGCGGCTTTCCCAGATGCTTTTCAGTCTGGGTAGAAGACCTCAGGCAAACCCTGCTACATCCAAAGCACCAATAAAACAATCAGCACCGCTGTGTTCAGGGATGAGTGACAGGGCACCAGCAAACTCAAAAGGTTGATAACAGACCAAGACTCAGAAGAGTTACGCTGGGCCAAACAGAAAAGTACAGAAGAAAAACTAAGTTCATCATTCAGCAAAACAGACTTCTCTTCACATTCACATATCATCTAATCCATGCAGCACACCCAGGTAAGGTAGAGACAAAATCCATTTCTTCTGCTGAAGTGGCCAACCTATAGCTGAAGGAAAGATATGTCACTTATGTGACAGATAGAAAACATTATGGATTGAGAATTGGTAGAAAACATATTAGGTGCCTCGTTATTCTGTTTCTCTGTATCAGCTAAAAAATAAAGAGTTAAAGCATGAACAAAGAAGTATAATACACAAAAAAGGTATTCTGAAATCACTGTTCTGTCAGGCAGAAAGCTATTTTTCTTCTTCCTACAGGTCACTGTATAACAAACAGGCAAGCAAAAATGGAACCTTGTTCTACTGGAATAATTTATTCTTTTTTAGTATTTTTACTAAGGCATTTAGTTTTTTAAGTATTTATTATTTATCTTTTAAAAATATTTGTCTTTTCTGAGGGATACTGACAATAAGAAATACAACAACGGCACAGTAGTATAAAAAGCCCCTAAGGAGCATTCCAAACACTGCCTAAAATACATTTCAGTTATTGTTCACTTATTAAGTTAATGACGGTAGCAACTAAAACTATTTTCTTGCACCCTGCTGCTTGCCATCCACCCCTTTGAAGCTTTATTGTAATCTTTTCACCACTTTTGAATCTGTTCACCTTGGAGCAATAACTGGGCTACTGGCATTGTAACTTTGCTTCTAGCAGACTCACTCCTCACACCTTTGCCCAGCAGAACCCTACACAATCCACGAACGTAAGGCCAATACTCTCCTGAGGACTTTTTTTTCATCCTGTGTGTGTGTGAGAAAGAACCAAGCAAAACACTCACAGTGTATGAAAGTAAGTAAAGACTCCATTACATGACAATTCCTCACTCAAGCTGTTTTGGTTACATAGCAAGCTCCAAACACCTTGAGAATAAAACTACAGAGAGGTAAAGGAAAAAATAAATAGAAGAAGGTTTCTCTCCCTAATATTTTTCCTCTATTTTTAATACCTTAACTATCATATTATCCTGAAACAATATATGTACTAATCATAATAAATGTCTCTAATTGGGACTGGAAAAAAACCCTCGCACTTCAGAAGGTAAATTCCCATCAGAACAAGATAATTTCAGCTACTTAGCAAGTGATGCGCCTCATTTCATCAGCATTTTCTCCTTCAAAGCTTTGACTTCAAATACACGTTACACTGTTGCTCTGTTTTCACATCAAATAATTTACTATATTAAAACAAAGGCAGCACCAATATAAACTGTTTTAGGAAGAAAGCAGAAGCAAAGCCCAGCCTCCGACATGGAAAGCAAAAGAGGCGGCCACGGCCGCAGGAGCGGGAGGAGGCGACCGCTCCTCCCGCACCGGGACACGTCTCACTCCGCCTCCCCCGCCCTCACACTCGCTCTCTTTCTCTCAGGAACTGCAGCCCCGAGCGCGAACGCGCCGGATCCGGCTCTCACCGCCTGCAGCCCCAGGAGCCAGCAGAGCCAGCGCCGCCCCAGAGCCCTCAGCTCGGCCGCCGCCGCCATCTTGGTGCCGGTGCGCCCCTGCCAGCGCCGCCGGGGGCCGCGGAAGGACCTCACCCATGGCGGGTGACCGACACACCGCCTGATGCGGGAGAGCACAGAACTCGCTCCCAGCCCCCGGCACTACAAGCAGAAACAGCTAACCCAGACTATCTTTTGGAATTCTAGAGCAAAGATATTTTAGTCTATTCAGAGCAGTGTTTCGCAGCGAGGCTAGAAGAAGTGCCGTTCCCCAACGCTAGTCGGGCATTGCGGAAACAACCCTGAATAAAGCCCTTTCCCCTTTCTCGGGAACGGCTGCCAACGGCACAGCGACCCCCAGCCGGGTGAGTGGCAGCCGGCCTGACAAATAGTATTGCCCGTTTCCCAAGGGCCGTGCTGCCTGTGCCCAACGAGGATGGGTGGACGGGCGGGACTTCAAGCAGCGCCTTCCAATCAGGAAGGGACGCATGTAGGCGGGACATCGCCTCGCTCCGGCCGCTCAGAGCAGCGGGGTAGGCGGAGTCAGCGGCCGGGGGCGGGACTATTCCCGAGACGGGCCAGTAGGACCGCGTGAGGGGCGGGGCCGCGGCAGCACCGCCCAATGGCGGGGGCGCGGGGCG
>VZTD01003782.1:577123-753662 GCA_013397725.1 Rhagologus leucostigma
GCAGCGCCAGGGGCTGAGGGAGCACGGCCGGGCTGGGGGAGCGCCGCCGGGCGCTGCTCCCGCTGGCTCCGTGCGCTGCCGTGCCCCCGGCGCCACGGGACCTGATCGGTGCGGGCCGGCCGCTCTGCAGAAGAGGCTGTCCGCGGCAGCCTTGGCCTCTGAGTTCGTTTGTTTGTTCTGCGAGATCAGGAGACCTGCGAGAGGTCAGTGCTGGGAAGACAAACGTGTCTGTAGTGTCTGAACGGGTTTTGTCAGAAGAGCCGCGGTGCTCACAGCCGTGGGCAGCAGCGGCCGGCCTGCCTGTGCCTCTTCAGGCACCTGGCGAGGGAGGAGAGCAGCAGCCCTGGTGCCCAAACTGAGGCTGTTTCTGCTGCTGCTGCAGCGAATTACCATCTTCACATCTGATTTCTAATCCAGACGTTTTGCTAACGCTTGGCACTGAAATGGAAAGCGCGGTGTAAAGAAAAGAAAGCTGAAGACATTGCTCTTAATGACAAATGAGTAATTTGTTTAACTCTCATTTAATGTAGATTGTTGTTTTCTGCATTTACTGAGTGTAGTTAGTGATTTCCTAGACTGTCACTGAGCTGTACTTAACTGAATAGCGATGAACTAGAAATCTCTTGTGTAAAATTCCTGGCAGGTAACATCTTACTGCTTTGTCTGTTGTACATAAGGCTGCAAAACTTGTAAAGATTTTATGTTGCTTTATTAAGAGTCTAAGGATGTGAAAAAACACCAGTCTGAACCGAGTTTGTGGTGCCTAGGAGTTGTGAAAACAGGGCACTGAGACTTCTGATGTATACAAGACTAGGAACTGGTTTGCAAACGTTATGGATTTGCTTTCTCATATTATTTGACTGGACTAAGATATTTAGATTATTAACAGTAGTTAATAATGTAAGTTTAAGTTTGTAGGAAGAAAAGTGCACATCGTGTTCCTTCTGGTGTTAGCAGTAGAAGTGGATTTGAGTGACGTGGGAAGTTTAACAATGAGTTTTTAACGGAGTCCACATAACTTAATGTTGAACTGTGTGAATGCCATTGGGATTTTACTTCACAGCATTTCTTTTCCACTTCAGTCTCTCTGAACTGTGTATTAGAGTTTAGGACCCTGGAAATTGCAGTGGTTGACTGCTTGAGTTGAGGGAAGCCCTTACTTTGCATACTTTTCAACTGAAAGTTCTTACTGATTATAATCGAGGCTTTTTTTTGCAGGGTCTCAATAACTGTAAACAAACATTTGAAGAAGAAAATGAATGAAATTGGAAGATAAAGCAAGCAAGTGTTCCCATAGTGCTGAAGGTTCAGTGGTATTTTGTATACATCTGCTTTAAAGTGGTTCATAGCGATGGCTTCAATGCTTCTGTTGCTGACAGTGTGTGTTACTTAAGGGAGATCTACCTCCTGGCATGGAAAGAATAACATAATGTGTGTGAGAATAAAGAATTTTGCTGGTAGAACTTCTTCTTCCTTAATATATATGCAATGGACATGTTTAACTTACATATTTAGAAGATTAAAATACTCATACTGCTTTGGGACAAGAATCTAATTACTGTCTTCTGCTGATTTTATGTCTTAAGGAAAAGGGAAAACTATTGTAAAGTTTCTTAAAAGTAAGATGGAAAGATTTGCTTTGTGTGCAACTTACTGGTGACTCTCCAAAATCTGTGGAAGGAAGGGGAAAAGGACTTTCTGCAGCAGCTTTGAACTTGGATTCCTTTTTTTAATATGAGAGTATTCTTTGTTAAAAAGCTTCCAGCTGTCTGAATGTGTCCCTTTTCACGTGTTTGGTATGTATTTTATGACTAGCAAATATGATGGTAAAACACCAGGTGTAATGAAACCTTAGTGATTGGTTATATTTCTACTGAGCTGCATTATGGAAAATGGTTTTCTCCAAATCAAAGTAATTAATTGGCCTAAGGCACTTGAATGCTGGTTTTTCTCCCTGCCCCCTGAAAAAAATGGTGTGGGCGTGTGTGAAGTGATACTCTAATTTGAGGGTGAGGACAGAGTAGCTCTTTTTGTCTTTCAGTTGTGTTTTAGTGGGTGCCTTTATGTTGGAATTCTTGTTGCACAGCATTTGGGGACTGGGTTTTGAGCTATGCAATGTGTTTGCATTGATATATCGTATGATAAACTGTCATCTTGGAAAGTTTTTTTAAGAGTTAGGCATTTGCTAGGAAAACCAAATGACTTCAGATTTGATAGCAAAATAATTGTGCAGTCTTATCAGCAGTTCTAAAAATGTTCAACTATACTTTTGGACAGAAAGGGCTTTATCCAGTTCCTTCACATATGAGCAACTCCAGATTCTGTAGTGAACAGTTGGGGGCCTTAATTTCAGTTTAATAACTTAAAATATCTTTCCTATAGGGTTAAATTGGGGCATGTTGCTGAGTGAAAAAGGAATGGGAACCTCTTTTTTTTCTGTAAGACTTTATATGGGTAAACTTGGTCACCTTGGCAGACTTTTCTAAGTTGAAAAGTATAAGACATGTAAGCAAATGACTATCACAAATGCTGCTGCCGTTTTTTGTGACAAAATCCTTTAAAAGGATATTGGTAAACCTGTGGGCTTTTTCATATGAGAAGTAACTTCCTAATTAAAAAAAGGTAAATCAGAATATTAATTTTAACTTCTTTGCAGTTCTTTACAAATAGTTTGTAGTGGTGAGATCACGAGTAGAATGCAAACAATTTGAAATACATTTTTTTTGTGAGATTTGTACCTACGGCTAGTAATCTTTCATATTATATTCAGGTTTACATGGAAAATTATGATTCTCTCCAGACTAAGCTGTCCCTAATTGCCAGTGAGAACTTTAATGTTTTTATTTAAGCCTGGTGTAGGTACGTGTCCGTTAGCTCTAGGAATGCACAGCTCTAATAGAGAATATTGTGCATGAAAGGCAAATGTTGAGGTTTCACTGTTGTTCCTGGAACAGAGGAACAGAAGTAATGTCTGACTGTCCCTTTTGGGTTTTGGAAGCCTACTGAGTGCAGCTCTGCCTTTGGTATAAACTGACCTAGCATTTAACTTGTTTAATGTGTACCATGCTATCTCCTGCATTGCCATTAGTATTGTGGCGAGTTGGACTACAAAAATGATCCAGCTGGATGTAATCCATTCCTATCTTCTCATCCCTCCCCAAGATTTTGTAATTTACTGGTGGGGAGAAGGAAGAGTGAAGTTCATACGTGTTCTGTTTCTTCTGTTAAAATAATTGTGTTTTACAACACCGAACACTAGAAGCACTTCAGGTTTGGCCAGGGAAGTGGGAGAGGATTGAAATCTGTAGGATTGATCAGAGAAGGTGAGGATAGTAGATGAAGAAGGATTGCTCTTTGGTGGGGTGGAAATGAAGTACTAATGCTACTTTCTAGCACTCAAGTGATGTTTGCATATTCCATTTGGAAAAAGTCTACATCTGAGAAAAATAATATACCGTAACAGGGAAAAGCAAGGATTGAACCGGCTTCAGATCGTGTTGAAAAACTTCTTAGCTGTAATGTGGGAGTGTTTCTTCTGTTAAGTAATAAACAGAATAATGGTTCATATCTGTTAATTCAGCATCTTGAATTCAGCGTATAGACATCTGTCATCTAAAAGAAGTCCTTAGTATTTTACTTTTTCAATTTTTTTTTTGTTTAAAAATACTTTAATAATTCAAAATGCTAAGGCTCTTTTCCTAACCCCAGGAAAGAAAATTTAATTGATGATTTATTGCCAGATTTAAAAAAAAAAAATTAAGGTAGTTTCTTAGCATCTGTGGCCCTTGCTGGGGTAGTATCTTTCTAAGCACTGTGCGTACCTAATAAACCACTGTTCCCTTGAAGTTAAAGGATTTAACTTCCCAATGATTAAGTCTTCTGCTTTATGGAACTATAAGATTTTCTGCTTTTTTGGGATGATGAAATGATAGACATTTTGTGTTTCCTTTATTTAGAAATAAAAAAATCTCCTGTCGGTAGGCCTGCCTGTTGCCTGTTGTTGGAAAATCCCTCAGAAAACTTATTAAGTTGTCTGTTCTAATATGGCACACATGGTTCCTTGGCATATTGTTACTTATAATTGAGCATTCATAAAGAGGGACATTGAACGTTTATAAAGAGAAGTTTGTGATTGTTGGCAGGTCTGGCCACATACAGCTATGCAAATAATTTCCTAGATTTTATTTAAATATTTTCCTGTTACCCAGTAGTAATTTTTCACTGCTGAGGAGCCCAAGGCATTCCTTCAGAAGCTGTTTTATTGTATACTGGATTTCCTGAAATAAGAATTGTAATGCTGCTTCCTTAGTATATCTCCATCCAGTGGAACTTTCTTCCACTTAGTCTTTCTGGTTTTATCATACTTTTTCACTTGGTTACCTCTTATCATTCCCTTTCACCATGCCGCTGGTTGTCCCAGACAGTTTCAGAATAAATTTTAAAGTACTCCCATACTATGATTGTACTTCCCATTGAAAACTGTGATCCTGAGCAATTGTATGAATTTTGTTTTACTTTTTATTTATGTTGTTGTTTGTATTTTTATATTTCTTTATAACTTTCTGGAAAATAAATGTTGCAGCTGTTGGTGTTTTATTTTCTGTGGAATTTGTAATGTCTGAACTTTGACTAGTACAGAGCTGTGCACATTCCCAAGCACATACCAAGGCAGCTCAGACTTGCTAATGGGGTCTGTGACTTGATCTCACCCCTTTTTGCTGGTACCTCAACAGCTGGTTCTAACAGTGGAAATAAGAGGCATAACTTTTTAAAATAGCTTTCCCCTTCTGAAAGGCTGCATGCGAGAAACTTTAGTATTGTTGGACCTAGTTTGCAGGCATCGTGCTTTTAGTGAAATAGCTTGGAGAGCTGGTGATGTGCTGAGAGCTGTGCCTTTACTTCTAATAGCAGATGCTGTGCTGAAGAGTTATCTGGCAGGGGGGGATATTTTTGTTAGAGATATTTTGAGGGCAGTTAAAAATAGAGATGATGTTGACTTGAGAAATTAGATGAAGCACCTCCAGTCCCTCCCAGTCCCTCCAGCCATGGGCAGTGGATGAAGTAATGATCAGGTAAGGCACTCTATCTTTCTGGATTCTCCATTGAAGAAGGCCAGATTTGGGCTAGTACATACCTGTCTATGTTACTTAATAAGGCACAAATTTGAGTTGAAGAGCACGCAGAACTACAATACCATCCTCCATGGAAATCCTGGAAAAGAGACATGTTTGCGATCACCCCTTTAGGATAGAAAAGGCTTGTTGGACGGTCAAAGAAATGTGAGTACCATCTTCTTCTTCACTGTGAATTAATGCAGTATTAAAAATTGGTAATGATAGCTATGAGGTAGCTTAGCTGTGAGTTCAAGGCTGACAACCTCAGGAGAAAGTGTTTGAAGGAGTTCTGCTTCCTGTTCTTCCATATCATTGTTTTTCTACTTAGGAAGATAGATTGGGTTATTTCAATAATGAAATACCTGGCAGGTTTTTGTATTGTGCTTAGCACTCTAAAAGGGAAAGTGGTAACACTGCTGGAAAGCATAAAAAACTACATTTGATGCCTTTATTTACTCTGTGCTAAAGCAACTAAAACAACAGCGTTACAGCATAATGGCATGCCAGTACTCACTTTGTTTTTCTTGTCTATTTTCTACTTCTCAGCATGGCAGAAATAAGTAAAATTCTCAGGTCTGCAATACACCTCTGAAATCCAGTGATTGGAAGTTCCTATGTAGCTTTTTTCCCTTGGTTCTCACTGGAGGCTAGTATATATATGCTACCAGTCCAAAAGAGACCTTGTGGAACTACATAAACCTTGGGTTTAATATAACAGATGAAACCATTGCTTTCCAGTTTATCATGGTTGCCAGGGGAAGTTGTGGATGCCCCATCCCTCTGAGTGTTTAAGGACAGGTTAGACAGGTCTCTGAGCAACCTGGTCTAGTGAAAGGTGTCCCTGCCCATGGTAGGGGTGTTGGAACTAAATGATCTTCAAAGTCCCTTCCAACCCAAGCTATTCTATGATTCTATATACAGGTGAAGTGAAATAAATTGTAGAAATTTTCTTCTTCTTTATTTCAGAAAGCTGACATATTTGCAGCGGGATTTTTTTTTTTTTAATAGCTTTGTATTGCCCCTGGCTGTTGAAGTTGGGGCATTTGAGCAGTTCATGAACAAGTAATTTCCATATGTACTGACTGGCAACCATGACTCACTCATTGCTAGACTTATTCTGGCTGGACTGGTCTTGTCTTCTAATAATGAGCGCCTTTCCTCAAATTCTTGCTTCTCCTTAGGAAATAGATGGCTTTTGCATATGGAATCCTCCAGTATTATCACTTCAATGGATCAAAAGACAGTCTTTTTGTGTAACTGTGTGCAATATGTAGTTTTTGTCACTACTCTAAAGTGTATTTAAACCTTGTCAAAGCACTATTAAAATAGTGGTAAGAGTTATGCTTGGAATCTGTTTATGTATCTGAAATACTAGCCTGGCAAGCATAATGAAAGTTCCATGCTGTAGAAAAATAGCTGAACCAGTACGTGTATTTGCATTATTTTTTCATCTGGAAATAAAAGATACAAGACTGAGTGAAAGGACTCCTGTGCTGAGAGAGGCATCTGAAATTTGGCCAGCTGGCTGCAGCCTTTCATAAATATGTACAGACTCTTAGCTGCAGTCTGGGGGACGGGCAGTGTCTTTTTCAAACCCTCAGCTTCATGTGGTGCTCAAGCCCATCCATTGTGATGGAATCGCCCACTCCCCTGAAAACCTGTGGCTCTGTGAAGTTGCTGTGTTCAAAGCCCAGCATCTTGAGAATGATGGCATTCAGAGAAATCTCCACCCACTTATGAGAGAAAACAAACCTCTTTCCTTGCTGGAATTGGCCCAGCTGGTTCTTTATTCACCCCCCAGCTCCTCTCCACTTGACCTTTTAAGTTTTGGAGATCTCGAGTCCCTCCATTTGGCATTCCTATCAGTAATTTTCTGTATCAAAATAACTGCTAGTGCTGATTATAGTTGGTATGCCCAGGCACTTCCCTAAAGATACCAAGTCTTGGTACTCATGGAAGCATTCCTGTTGCACAGATGTGTATGGTTCTGTATCAGGAATATGCTGACAATCAGGACATCCGTGTTACTGCAGGATGTGCCCGTGAGTGTCAGGGACTGACTTCATATTGAGTGTCTGTATGTTACCAAGGAATTATTTCATTGCTATAGTTCAACTTTTTAAGACTGTAAATTAAGAGCATACTTTTACCATACAGGTGTCGTTTGCAAATGTGTCTGCAGAAAACTCAACTGCATCCATGTGTCTTTTTATTGTCTCTAGTATTCAGCATATTATTGTTGTCCTTACTTTGCAATATCCTTGTGTCATCATCAATAACATTACTGCTATAGTAATTATTATTCACCCTTTCTGCTAGTGATAAAATTCATCATGAGTAGTTAGAAGTCTAGGGCAGTGAAAGAATTAATAAGGTAATTAAATTACAAAAAGTCTTTGGAAAGAACCTTTCTATCACTTTGGCGTAGTCTTTTTCTTCTTCATGTCCATTTTCTATATCTGGTTACAGTTTAAAATGACAGCTGACATCCTTTTTTTTCATCAACTTGCTCTTTAATTCTGAATACTAATTTGTGTTGAAACATATGTAAAACTTAAGTGCTGTTTTGATAAAACAGCTTTTGATGATTTTGAAGTGTTTATGCAAACCTTGTGCGTAATTGCTGTAAAACTGTAAAGAGTGTGGGGATGGGTTCTTAGGTTCCTTAAATTAAAATGCATATATTCTCTGTTTACTTCTGTAGTGGCTTTTCTCTCAGACAATCTTATTTTCTTCTTCTTTTTTTCTAATATATATAAAATACATAGGTGAGAGTATGGAGTATATAAATTTATGATGTATATAATCCTATGAAATATAAATATGATCTGTATATATTTATCATTCTCATTGTCTGTATTTTCTGATGTTGTAATATAGGACTGATCTTTCTGGGTGACAGATTGAAAGGCAGTAGCATTTCATTTCACTTTGAAAAAAGTGCAAAAAGGCTCTTGAGAATATGAAGGAACTTGGAGGTATGAGAGCAATTGGACAGAGATTATGCTTATGAATCTCACTTTCTGCAAAGTGAAGAGGGGAATCCAGTTTAATTATTTTTTTTCCTCTTGAATTTTCTCCCGGTGTATCTTTGCACTTTCAATATTTCTGTTATCTTTTTTTCTGGATATATTGTTGAACATATTCAGGATGATTGCATAAATAGCATATCTGTATTTTCACTGAAATATTTGCATTTCTTTACATTAATTCCGTGCAGGGCTTTGGAGGAATAGAAGTCTCTTTTTTCAAAACATGGAACTTGCAATGACTTTTAATATACTAAATTTTAATCAACAATTGATCATATATTGGAGTTGATATTGATCATTCATTCTAAGCAAAGGATTTCACTAATTCTAAGAAGGATTTAGAAATTTAGAGTAAAAGTCAAAAGATAGGATGGGAAAATGAGAATCTTATTCTGACACATTAAATGACAAAAAATTGTCTCCATAATAAAACAAAGTACTCTGACATTTTGTCTCCCTTAGCATTTGAATGACAGATGTAAATTGAGAAGATACATTTTTGGATGATGTAATTTAAAAGTTTTTATTCTTTGAAGAAAAGGGGATTACTTTTTACAAAAGCTGAGTCCAGCCATGTCCTTCCACTGTCTGCAGTAAAACTACTATGTCACAGGGATTCCAGTGCTGAAGGATGAAAACACTGTATGTTGTCTCCTGACCAAAACACTCTTGAGCACAAGCGTATGATCACTTTCTGAAGATGTGGTTTTGTACCTGGCACACAAAATAGCTTGTATGAGGATCAGTATTTTTGGAAACAAAACCATAATGTCAGGTTTTTTTGTATGCTGGTGTTGAATGAAGTGTTTCATTGGTAGAATCCTATTTCAGCTGCACTCCCAAGTGAGAACTTCAGAGTCCAGGTTTTTCAGCACCTCATTTGTCAGTAAACCTTCAGCAGTGTGCACTCTTAAAGTGTGAAAAGATATTTTCCTTGCAAAATACCTACAATATAATACTATTCTTGATACATTATACTGTGAACTGAGACGACCATAGCACTAAAATACTTTCCCTTAATCAAATTAGTGCCTTTGGGAATATTGAATGTCTTATCATTTCCCCCTCTTTTTTTTTTTTTTTTTTAATTTAAACCAAACAAAAGACTCTTACAAAGCCCTCCTCCTTATCTGAGAATAGTTTAGTCTGTTTTAATAGATTTTTAGGCAGATTAACTATTTTGTATTAAGTTTGTTAATTCTGCCAACAAGGCAAGCTTTTGAAGATAAGTACCTAATAAATAGTTTGCTGTTTTACAATGAGGTGATTAGATCTTGCTGTCCAATTTGATGACTTCAAACTGTGTATAGTGGGATTGGACCAAGTATGTTTTTGAACTCCATTTCACTTAGAAAGATAGCATTTCAAGAGTGGATGTATATTTGCTGTTCAAAGACTTCTTGTCATAAAAATGACCTTTTAATGTATAAGCATTTAGTAGGAATTGGAATGTTTTGTAGTTTTACTGCCTTTCTATTTTTATCCAAACAAATATTTTTTTAAAATACTTCTGGGTGTCTCTCCCTTTGTTAATCCAGCGCGCTACTTGCACTGCTGCTGTTGGTTTGAGTGAGGGCAAAACTTGCTCTGGTGTTTTCCCAGAGCCTCTTTAGGTTTAAAATTAACTTCAACAGGAGTATATTTAATATTTTTGTTTGATAAAGCTATAAAAAATACCCTGTACAATTTCTGGCATACTGCTTGATTTATACCTGTAAACAAGGACTTACTGTCTGTGTTGAATGTGTATGCAGTAGTCTAGATGTTTTCTGCTATGAGAAGTAGCAGAATGCCTTACTTTCTGGTGGGCTAGTAATACTTATTCTAGTCCTTGAACTGCCCCACAAGCATGCATTCTGAGCCAAAAGCACAGGCTGAATGACCAGAAATACCTGTCTAAGCTTGCATTTAAACATAGCAGTGTTTATGACCTGTCATGTCTGGTACAGTCTTGAATTTTATCTTTGAAACTATTCAATGGCCAAAGCAGTTAGGGTTATGTAAAACCTTCTACACAGAATTCAGTTGAAGCTGCTTTTATTAAAAAATTTTGCATTTTGAGGGAAGGTTTTGGAATGGTTGATGAAGTAAAATTGCTACCAGTCATAGAGGGGCATAAGAGGGCTGGAGAAGTCACAGATGAGCTATTGAAGTTAGCAGAGGGTGCATAAAGTGTTCTCCCAGCAGTGTGCCTCGCACTCTGATAGCCAGGATAGCAACCAGAGCTGTACCCAGCTCCTCCATCAGCGGGAACCAGACCTTGGAGCATGAAGTTAAAGCACTCTTGATTTCAGTTGAGTTTAATGCTTCGGGCCTTGAGCTGCAGAGATGGTGTATGTTTGCTTCTGGACAGGAAGGGACAGCCGTCCGTTCATCCAACCCAGAAAAAAGTGGTACAGGGTACTAGTCAGGTTTCTTGGTTATCCCTGAGGCATGTTAAGTGAATTTGGCCTAAGGGCAAATTTGTCTTGTAATCACATGGTCACCCGTAGAGGAGAATATTAAAAATTAACTTCTGTAGAGGGTAAGAGAAGAAAAAAGGATGTCTGTGTGAGGATCAGTGCAACTTTTGCATTTGTGAGCTATCCACAGTCTTTCTCATCCCAACAAAAACCAGTGAGTATTGGGGAATATGCTTATTTTCACAGCTGGCTTCACTCTAGTTTAACACTCTAAAAATGTACTTAGTCCTGATTCCTATTGCCTTGTCATTTACCCTCTACAATGCCATTAAACCCTTGTCTACTTTCTGATATGAAAAACCAGCAGAAGACTGAGGTGTTGGTTTAGCACAAAGAAATGATAAATCAAACAGCAAAACATTTAAATGTATCCTCTTCTGGTTTTCCTGTCTGTGCTTTCCAAACCATACTCTGAAAAATATGGTCTTGCTGACATGCTTGTGGGGACATTTTTCTAAACATTTGTGGTTGCTGGAGCAACCCAAAGCATTGTTTCTACTGATTTTTATGTGCCTACTTAAATGTGATTGCATAGTGCAGATGGCAAGGCAGTCTGATTATGAGAATTAAGAAAGAGAAATAGATGATAAATTATTCATGTATCAAGGGTAAAGAAAAAAAACATGTGTGAAGGAGGAATGAAGATATTGAAAGATGTTTGGGGTTTTTTTCCTCATAATAATCCATAATGAAAAGCCCTTGGAAACTGAATGACTAAGGATCATTAGTGGTGATTATGTGGAGGTTTTAAATATGTGCACACTTTGAGGGGTGGAAGCTTGTGTCAAGGTTGCAGTTGAAAGCACATATTATTTTGCAATAAGTAATGGTATGTAATAAATTTCTTTAACTGGTGCTATAAAATATTCATACAAAATAGTTGTTTTGATGGAAATTATGAGAAAAGGTTTTAAATGTTAAGTGAGATTGAAATTTTAGTTTTCAAGAATGAATCTAGGAAAATGGTAAACTTTTTTTAGACTTGCTTCTTCTCATTATATATCTTAAAATAATGTGCAAATAAAAATAACACATAATGGGCTTTTTAAGTATGAGAAAGCCTGCTAAACGTCTGACAACATGACACATAAGCAACAAAATCTGTCAAGTATTCATATAGGAGCAGGAATATGAAATAAAGTGATTGTTCCTACATCTCTTTTACTTAATATATATTAAGTATTTGCAAGCAAAGGTAAACATAAGATGGCACTCTAGAGATGACTACTATGCAGGAGAAGCCTATATGAACGTCCTCTCAGCCAGAAATTGGTTTGGATGAGTTTTCTGGCCTTGATGGAATTGCTTATCTACAAACTCTGCAAATTCTGTTAAAGTCCTTCAGCCTTTGCTGTAACAGGTTCCACAACTAAATAGTGACCTAAATTGGCTTTTGTATAGAAAAATGCTTCGTCCTTACAAATACAGATCAGGCAGAACCACCAGGTAGTTTAAAGCTTTACCGCTGGATGAGGGTTAACTAAGTACGGACATAAAACCATGAAAAGAGATTGTTCTTTTTTCATTTGCTCAAAACCTTGTTACAATGAATTTGAGGAGCTAAAAAGCCTGTGATGTTTAAGGATCAAAATGCAGTGATTTCAAACTTGGCTAATCTTGTTCTATTGTGTAGTTTCAGTTGCATCCTTCATAATTTTCCTGTGGTATATAATATATATTTGATTTTAAGCACCCATATGCTGTTCAAAATGGAATATGGGAACGTGGTGTATGCTAATGAGTTGTCTGTGTGTCCTTGTCCCAGGGAGATCCTCATACGGGTTTTGAGTGTTCGGTTTGGTTTCAGAGCAAAGGATCCTGGTTTTGGGCAATTTGTAGGTAGAAAGAACTTAATGATTTGAGGACAATTATTTTCTTAAGTTTACCACTGCTTCCTGTTTGATCTAAGTGCATGGTCAAAGTTAGCTAAAAGTATCGCGATGTTCCTTGGAAAGTATGGCACTTAAATTATTACCAAATGCAAAGTTTTTAGAAGGTCTATCATCCAGGAATTGTTAGCATGTCAGAGCGCATATGAATTAGTTGCCAAAAGCATCCTTGGTAAGTGTAGCTGTTTTTCTCTAACAATTTCTCTAGAAAACAAGTAAGTTTGCTCTTTTCCAAACCATGACTAAGCTTATTGCAATCATTACACATCTTAGTGCTGTTGTTTTATTGTACACTGCTACCTTGACAGCAGTAGTGATCTTATAAATGTAAAAGTTGGTTAGGCTTTGATTTTTTAAAATTTTTTTTTAATAAAAAATAGGCTGATATAAAACAATCATCCTAAATTGCACTTTAGTGCTTACTAAGCAATCTGTGACTGTAACCTCCAGTACTCATCACAGAGTGCTTGTCACATGAAGTAGATGTGTTTCCAAACTAGAGCCAGACTCACATTTTGTATAGGGTAGTAGTTAAAGCGCTAACTAGATTCTTAACATTCTGAGTTTGAGTTTGAGGTAGGTTTGTTTGCTTGTTTGATCTGCAGGCTTATTTCAGATGAATTTAGAATACTTTGGTTTTTTGGGTTTTTTTTAATAAAGGGATTGCTATGAAGAGAAAATATCAGAGTAACTTGTACTTGAGAATTTTGTGTGGTAAATGCACATATTGCCAATTATGGTGGCAGTCTTGTGACTAGTGGGTTTTATTTTATAATAGTTGAAATAAAACTATGCAGTGACACTGTCTTTCATGATTGGTTGATAAAGAGCTAAACTCTGTTGGTGTAGAAATGACCGTTGGGTTTGGTGTTTGTTTTTGGGGTTGTTTTTGGGGTGGTGCGTTATATCTGGGTTTTTTAACATGAACATCCAAGAAGAACATTTACTAATGCCAACTGCTGAAGTGACATTTTCTAATGAAAATTTGAGATATCTTGCCGTGAGTGGTCTAACAAACACTGGATCAAAAAAGTGCACATGACTTTCCTTGTTTATGTGTTTTGTGGAATTTTTCCTTTTTATGCTTTGTGAGCCTTGGCTACGATGTTAGAACGAAGAACATTTTTATTGAGCTTTTTGCCATTTTACAGGTTAATTTGTGAACCACTGACTGAACAGAACAACTTTTACAGACTATAAAGGGCAGCCTTGTAACATGGAGTAACAATCAAATAAAACAGAGTCTGTTGGGCAAAGTAGTTTTCCCACGTTTTAAATAGTCTGTATGTGAAGCAGAAGGAAGGTTGGGGCTGTAGGGCCTTGTGATGATTCATAGCAATACAAGAGATGACGTGATGGCAGGAGGTTACTAGTGGTGTGGGTCACTATAGGCCATCAGGCATGGAAACCTTCAGTAGCTCTTCTGCCTCTACTCCCTCTCGCTGTGCAGTCACAAGGATGTAGCTGATCAGCTTATGTGTGTGTGTGTAAATGACAAAGTCTTTGTATTTTTAAAATAGAAAAGAAAAAAGAACCATCCTAATATGCACACAATACAGTCTATGTGTTTGATCCATGTCCTTCACAAGTGTATTTGCAGGTATGTGACATTACAAACTTGTATGTGTACAAAAAGCCACTATTTGTATTTATATTTGAGTTTAAACTTGGTATTTCTTCACAAAATTTGATAAATGTTGCTATGGAGAGAAAACTATATTGGTATCCTTATGTCACCTGACAGAAAACTGCTTAGTCTCCCTTACCCTGTTAAAGTTACATGAATTAGGTTTGAATGAGCCAGGATGCTCACTCAGCCCACTGCAGCCTCTCTGGGACATGAGCTTGGCTTCTCTAAGCCTGTTTCTGCCCAGCTATTTGATCCACAGCTCTCTTATGTTTCTGAAGTGCTGCATTTATGATGTAGATTTAAGCATGATTTTGTTCATCATGTGTGTTGTCCTGAAGTGACTACAAATAGAGATTTACAGGTCTTCTTTCTGTGTCATTTGTTCTATTGTACTTCACATGAAATACAGAAAAATTTCTCCCCTTGAAGTCCTGCAGCCATTCTTGTGCTGAGAGGGTCTTTATAGTTGGGCTTAAATGATTTAATGACGTATTTTTAGTTATTAGTCCATATGGATTGTTAATTATTTAATAAATTATATTCAGTATGCATTGAAATAAAACCTTTATAGGGTTAGGTACTTTTTATATTGATTGGAAGTAAGTTTATTAAAATAACATTTCAGAGGAGAGCGTATGTTGAGAAGACTGATGAGTGTTTTGGGGTCAGTGAGTAATTTCTGCACAGTACCTCACAATAAAATCATGCTATTAAAGACTTTCCAATGTTTAATGTGTATATGGACAAATATATTATGCTTATTATTCTGCTCCTTAAACAAGCAGTAGTCTGTCAGCCTTAGCAGCTCACTGGCTATTTCAAGAATTTAACCTGCTTTTGACACTTCCATGGCTTTTTCCTGTGAGCAGCTTGAATGCCACTTACTCAGCAGTAAGTAAAATAAAATCAGCTTAGGAGAGCAGCATACAGTAAATGATGCTGGTAACAGAAAAAGCATGTAAAATTGCTTGTAAGATGATAATGTTTCATAACATTCTTGAAAACAACCTCTCATATATTGATTTTTTCACATATTTTTTTATCCTTCCCGTGTCTGCAAATATGAAATGTAGTCTTTCAAGGAGTCTTATTTCTTCGTTGAAGACTTGCTATATTGATCTGAAACCACAGAACTGAAATTGATCATATTTTAACGGTGTTCCTTTTCTAATGACAATATATGGCCTTATGTTCAAGTGGAAAACTTGCTGCAGTATTTCTGTTACTGGAATTTGTGGACCAGTGGGGGAGGGACTTCACTAAAAATCTCTTATGAGATATTGCAAATGGAGTACTTTACTGACATCTGTGTGAATGGATAGCAGACCTTTGTAGACATGATTCGTGGCAGCATACTGCCAACTTGCTTCAGAATAAAGTGATGGAAGAGGAGAGATATTGAATAATCCTGTATGAATGAATACAAATTTTCGTGGTTTCTTTTTGCTCTGGTGCTCCACTTATAACAGGCCAACTAATGAACACAGTTGTTAGTGCAACTTTAGATTTCTAAATAACGATAAATATAAGAAACTTATCTCAGAACAAGAGACAAGACAATTTCTCCTTCTCTCCTGCTCCCTTGGTCAGATGATGAAATTAAAAGTTTCTGTGTATTAATTATTCGCCATGATAACTATGTTGGGGTTGTTGCAAAGCTTTACTGTTACTCTAAAAATGTTGTAAGTTTAATAAAGTCAGGACTTACAATTCATGAGAGAACTTTTCCCTCTTTCTGAAAAAAAGGGGTGAAAAATTTCATAAGAAAACATACGCAAAGGCTTGGGGTGATTTTTTTTGAAGTCTGGTTCTGAAAACAAAGGAAGTACAGAAGGTCAGAATAATAGTGTAGAGTTTTTGATGGTTTCTAGTCTCACTTGTCCTTTTACCTCTACTATCATAAGCCTGTTGCTTCAGAACATGGCAAAGTGTTTGTAATCCCTCAGAGGAAATGAGTTTCAGTAACAAATACCATCTTGAGCTAATTTAGCCTGGACACTCAAACAGCACTGTATATGCAGTAAAATGCAGTTACTGTATTTTTAGACGTAACGGCCTGCAGGGTGAGGATAGACAACTGAAAGATACCAAGAATCTGTGCAAGCTTGGCTTTAGGGAAGAACAGGAACTCACTAGGTCTAAGTAACTTAAAGAGCCTCTTCAATTTACAGTCTCTGAACAGATTTTTCTGTTTTGGAAACCACACAATATAAATTGAACATTGAATCAACAAATAACATAATTATAGTCATGTCTGCATGAACCATGTTTTTAAATTCTACTGTAGTGAAATTTATGCCAGGAAAATGGGCCTCCAATAAAACAAACAAACTGAGAACCCATTATGAAAAACTCTGTTTGAAGTTTTGAAAACTTTAAATGTGTAAAATGGTTGTTCTTATCCAGTGCACACGAAAACCAGTTGGTTAATAATTTCACAAATGGTTGGGAACAAAATGATTTCAGGATGATGCACTCTTATGTATCATAAATTCTTGCAGAAAGTGGTAATATCAGGAAAACATAAAACACTAAACAGATGTATTGTTGCATACAAATTATAAAGCCAAGTTAGGCACAGATTTACTGAAATGAGATAGGAACTGAACAGTGAATTTGATATTCCTCCCCTTCCCTATTGCCTTTGTGCTGTTGCTGTGTTCACCCCAAAAGAGATTGTTGCTGTATGTTTTCACAGCACTCTGTCAGAGGAAGGACAGTGTTACCGCCATGCTGACTGAAACTGTATGGTCTCAACATTGCAATGTTACATAGGAAAAGTTTTTCTAGCTGTAGTTTCAACTGTAAAAAACCACGATTGCTTGACTAGTCTTCAATAAAGCCACATGGTAGGGTTGGTTTAAATCTGGGGGATTTGGTGTCTTGTGAGGAGTAGACAGTTGTTAATAATGAAACTGATTATCTGGGGTATCCTTCTGCAATTAGATTTCTTAAGTTTTTAATATAGTCCTACTGGATACAGTAGTACCCAGGGAGTGCTTTTGCGTTTTATTCAAGTGTATATGTATGTTTAAACCTAACTTCTAAAGAAGTCTGCTTAAAAAAACAAACAAAAAGTGCTGTTGCTTGGGAACATTTTTAATGTCTTTTGAATAGCGGAGTTTAAGTCATTGAGTGTGGGCTTTTGCAAAATAACCACATAGTGTGACCTCTGCAGGTATCTCCTCATTTACATCTGATTTCTGCTCCTTCTAATGCTTTAGAGAGAGGGCTGAATGGTAGCTGAATGAGATTTGTAATGTTTTTTTAAAGTCTTTCTAGGTTGTTAATTAGCTGGGAAAAAATCTGAATCTTTTGAAGATGGTGATTAGAATTGTTACTTGTATATTTTACTGAACATTAATTCATGATTTGAACTTGTGATATGTACTTTCCTGTTTGTTTAGAGATTATTGTGCATTGTTTGATGATAATCAGCTTTTCAGGGAAAGAATCTCACGATACCAGGTGACTGGGTAATGGCAGGTGAAGCTCAATTTTGTCATATCTAAATGTATTAAGAGAAAAACAGTTACAAGTTTACATATGTTAAATTCTGAATTGGCTATCCTCGCTGAGGCAGGAGTTCGTGGGGTTACAGAAGTTATCTCTATGGAAACTTCTGATCAATTCTCAACAGTGGTCAAAAATGGATGTTAAAAACAGATGATGGACCACATGAGAATATTTTGTTTTCTACTGGATGCAGCAATTCTGCTGTGTTGGCTTTCCTTGCCCTTCATCATGGGAAAGGTTATAGCAGACTTGCAAAGTATCTGTGACTGCTGAGAATAATTAAAGAAATGAAGCATCTTCAACTCCTGTATGAAGTAGACCAAGGCTCACCAGACTTGGGAAAACATGTCAGGAAAGGAATGGTAGGAGCCTGTAAGTGTGGATAAAGTGAGCGAGGAATCCTTATTATACAAGTAGTAGGAAACAATCAAAAATTAGCTATTGCTTGATAGCCTCAGAAATGCTGAAACAAACTGGCGAACTGTAGAACACAATGCCACAGCATGAAATGATTACTGAAATACTTAGAAAAACTAGGCATAGAAAATTCATTAGTCTACTAAGTTGCAAGGGTGATGATGAGTACATCAGGAGCATATAACCATGTGCTTGACCTGTCTTTGTCTTCTCCAGACGTCAGTTGGGCTTTGTCAGAAGCAGGATACTAGAACCTTGGTCTGAACCAGTAAAGCCCTTTAGCTAATGTATGCACCAGGCCACTTCCCTTAAATACTATGTGTCCCTTAGTGCAACTCCATTCATCCTTTTCAGGGTATGCCTGAGAACTCTTCAGCATTTTGTAGATTTATGGCTTTTGTCTCTTCAAAAGGCAGTTAAAGACTTGTTTATCATTAGTTGCTTAAATTTCGAGCCAGATCTAGGAAAAGTTTTGTTAATTCATTTCTTCCAGGAAGGCATGCAGTCTTGCTTTGAAAATGTCGTCAAGAAAGGAGCATTTTCCTTGTTCATTTGGATCCCTTCACTATTTCAAAATAAAGCCACAGTTTCTTGAAATCTGGATATGGTTGGTCTCGTGTTACAGCTACTAGCTCTTAGTGTGTTCTCTATACTCGCTCTTCACCACCCTGCAGTATTTTTCCCCTGTGAAGGTACTTACATCCTGTAATCATCTCACTTCTCAACCTCTCTGAAAAACTAAACGCGTTGAATTCCCTAAGCTTCTCATTGTAAGGTACCTTTCTGATTCTTGAATAATTTTTATGGCACTTTTGTACCCTCATCATTTTCTACCAATCACTTTAAAATGTGGACAAAAACAGTATGGAGTGTTTCAGTAGCAGGCTCCTCCCTGCCGTGGACTTCATTGTTTTTCCTCTGTTTTGCCCTCCTGGCCCATCAGTGATTGCTTATGCAGCTGCAGATATGGCTGAAGTGGCTGGTTGTGTTAGCAAGATGCCATGTTCTGACATTTCCCACTTTTACGGAAATGAAATAATAGATAGAACTCTGATAACAGCAGCATTATATGAAATTGAAAGCAGGGAATTTATCATATTATCTCCAAACTAAAAATGCCAACAAATATTTACCTTCAATTTATTTGCTAGATAGTGGCAACTTAGTTCGTAATCGAAATACAGAGCTTTTATAGTATGGAGATGACAGTATAGCTACACCCCCCAAACTCTTTGAAGAGTTGATACTTGCAGTTTTTACTGATTTATTTTACTGGTAGGAAAATCTAGCATCTAGCATCTATTAAATAGTGTGAATATATGTAACATGAAGTTTCTAGTTCCAGTCCAAACTATAGTTTAACTGGCATGAAGCCATGTTTGTTCAGCTGTGCTGCTTTTATTTTTGGGCTGTTTTCAGATTTGTCCACCTGATATTCAGGGATTCAGAAGTATTTCTTTATAGAAGGCAAATCAGGAAAAAAACCAGATCTTAATTTTAAAGGTCTAAGTACCATTCGGAGAGTGTTTAAATGCATGTGAATGTAGTATTTATTTGAAACACTGCATAATTCCCAGTGTTAACAACAGTATGAAACGTGATAGAACATGTTTTAGGATGAGTGATGTATCACATTCTTAGTGTGCTGGTGGAATAAATAACGTATTAAGATAACATGTTTCTTTATTTCTTGGAATTGTACAGTGGAGGAAAAAGCGGCTCGCACTTTTATCTCTCAGGTTTTGCTTTTTTTCTTCGTATTGCCACAAGGAAAACTGTTTCCCTGATTTTAACTTGAGAAAGTACTCAGATTTTATAATTGACCAGTCGTACTTCTGCTGTTTGACTGCATTAAATATTTGAAATGTAATTTCTTCTTGAGAGGAAAGCAACAGTTACTTTCCTGCCTCAGTGTTTTGATTTCTGTTTGTGATGTGCTTAAGCTGGAGATGGAGTCATTTGTAGCTTGTATTTCTGTTCCATAGCTGGTATTGTCTCACATTAGAGGCTGGCAACCCTTGTGGTAGTATCTCTACACTGAAAACAAGTTATGTATTGTAGCAACTGCTTTACACTGGATTTGTATTATTTCTATTTCTATTTCTATTTCTATTTGAGAAGTGATCTCTTTTAAATTTTAAGAATTGTTCCCATGCCAAAGCAAGTTGCTGTCTATTGTTGCTTCAGATGTAAACTTTTAGAATTATTGGTCAGGTATCTATGTTCCTAGCTTTGAAATCAAGAGCTTGAATGTGGCTGAGAAAATAATTACCAACTTGTTATAAAGTGCTCTCTTTTTTAAGAAGAAATAGTGTTGGAGTGCTCTTTACTTGGACTGAAGTTGTGACTCTGTATTGAGCACCCTGAGGGATAAAAGGGTGGAT
This sequence comes from Rhagologus leucostigma, assembly GCA_013397725.1. Taxonomy (NCBI): domain Eukaryota; kingdom Metazoa; phylum Chordata; class Aves; order Passeriformes; genus Rhagologus; species Rhagologus leucostigma. Next base: position 597,568 of record VZTD01003782.1, read on the forward strand.
ATACTTTGTCCCTCTGGTTGCCTGTGCAGATTTGTTAAATGATGGAGGAGTAGAGCAGCTTATACTTCTGTTCTTTTTTTTTTTAAGGTTGAAAATATGGAAACGCAGGCAATCACAGTTGCAATGCCAAATGTAAGTGCAATTGCACTGCTTTATTTATGTAACTGTTTTGTTAAAGTTAAGCAGTATTTTGCAATCTGGGTTTGTTTTTCTGGAGTCCAGACCATAGCTCAGTCCTTTGTCACTGGGTGTTGAGTGTCTTTTACAAGAGCATGTGTATCTGATGTTCACTGTAGCATCACCACTCTGTGAGGCTGAGACTGCATTTACTGTGCTTTCTAAGGTGTGGTAAAGGACCATGCTGGTCTGAGTTTAGAGAGACACAGGCAAACCAGTTGGGATATCAGAGAGCTTGATGTCTGCTCAGCAGTACCCCTGGTGTGATTGGAATTGGAACCTCTCTCAGGTACTGTTAATGCAGGAGTCATGCACAACAAGCAGTTTGCTGTGTTAATGAGCAAGATTAAGCCCATCTCATGTCTTTATCAGAAGAATAGAGCCTTAATTTTTCAGGTGAAATCTTGTCATAAATGGAACTGTTTGGGCTGGAGGAAAAAACATCAATCAAGTATGCTCATAGTATCTTAAATTTGTGGTTATTCTGGATTGCAAGTATGTTTCTCCAGAATGAGAAGTACATGGCGCGCATTTTACTTTAATGTTGAAGTCATTCAGTTTCTCTTACTTCTCTCAGTTTTAAAGAGGAGGAATAGGTAGAGAACTTAAATGCATGCAACATATGGCTGAAATATCACATATACTAAAGATCTAAAAATCAAAGTTGCTGTCTCCATGACAACTGTAGCTGAGCCAAAGAATTCTTTTCGTGAAGACAGCAGTCATGTATAGCGAAAGTTCAGAGTCTGGGAACCTGACTCCTAGGATGCTTTGGGATCCACATATAGATCTACAGGGAGGTGCTATTTATGTTTGTATCCACTTGGAACTTAAGAATGTCACTTTTTCCCAGCTTCTGCCTACAAAACACACTGATGGGAGTAGAGTGTTTTTGTGATATCTAATTGAGATGTCTGACATGTTGCAGATGGGAATAGCAAACTAAGAAGTAATGCAACCTTGGCAAAGAGGAATTTTAAGTGGAAAATGGGAGGATTTCTATCTTTAATTTTGTGGGTGAGGGATGATGAGGGCTTTGACCTGCAGCTTTTGCTGATCTGAATTGTTTGTATGAACACTCATAACCAGACTCTTTCTGTGCAAAGACTCTCTGATGCTGATTACAGGAAAAATCTGGCTATTCAACTTTTCAGCTCTAGTGCCACTATATTTTGGTCATGTCAGATGGAAATTTAATTTTTCTTCTCTCTGATGGTAATTGTTCATGTCACAAAGTAGGAAAAGTGAATCTTGATCACAGATAGCAAAGATACTGAAAGTGAGTGAACCAATATCCTAACAATGGCGAGTTCTGTGTAACCACAGGGTTGCACTGGTGTATTTATTGTGCTTAACTCCAGTTTAATTCAAATTTTGGATTGATGCTGGAACAGAAATTTTATGAGATTAGTTGCTGTTTACCCTGTTTTGAGTATCCAGACATAGAGATAAATAAAATGTGGATTAACCAAATCTGCCTGCCAGTCATTTTCCTCCATCCAGGCTGCACAGCAGAGAAGCTTTATTTTACCCTACTGAAGCAACTATTTCCAGTCAATTTCTGGCTAGTTTCCAATTTAATCTAAATATGTTTAGATTGCCCATTTTATAATTTAAAACTAGGTAAAAGCCCTATTACTTAAAAAGGGAGGATAATAATGATTCTATAGAGTACCACATGCCCCCCCCCCACTTAAAAAGTAACACTTTTAATTCATGAAAACTCTTAAAAATGTAATTGAACTTTCAATAACCCCATTACTGTAACTGGTTGCCATTACTTTGATTTGAATAGTTCAAACCTTTTCTACTGGGACAGCTTGTATAATAATAGAACTGTTCCTTTTTTCTGCTCTGGCTTCTCTATATTAATGTATCTCAGTGGCAGTAATGGAGTTTGATCATCATATTTCTGGAATACTAATTCAAGAAAATTTAATCCCTTGGTGATACGACTTAGCCTTTCCAAATGTGCTGTTCTAAATCCACGTGAGAGCTGAGCTGGTGGTGGTTGGCAGTCAATGTTAGCACAGTGGATGGAAGCTAAGTGTTTAGAAATCTGGTGCCTCTCCTTCATAAAAGAGCTCTGATTCATATTCCCAGATGGATTTTACTATCTTGGTTTAAGTGATTCTCTGCCTCTTGGGCCTGACCTTCCAATCTGCCAAAGGTAGAGCTGCTTGGCACAGATGTTAGAAGGGACTTTGCACCAGCTCATGGAGCCATTTGCACTGATATTCCTCGAGATTAGACATGAACTTTAGGCTAGAGCAGAAGCAGAATCCCGGCTGAAGGAACAGCACAGTGCATGATCATTGGGCTTTGGATTGGGCGCTTGGATACATTCAGTAATTCCATCACTGACTGCTTATTTGAGGGGATTGGGGAGGTAAAGAAGGACTTTATAGTCAGGGCATGGGCATGTAAAGTGTCTGACTAGATTTCACTAGTCAGGAATTTCCAAACACAATATGAATTCATAAATAAAGCTCTATTAATGAAAAAACAGGAAAACCATTAAAAATGGTGGCAGAGTCTAGTAATGGTGGCAGAGTCTAGCAACAAGATTTTCTTCTGCTTTCCATAACTTGAAAAAGGTTTCTGGACAGTGCCACTTAACCCTTTTCTTAAGTCCAGTGATTTGTGTTAGCAATGAGGGCACCCTCTTCATTTAATACATAATTTGTGAAGATTGCCATAGAAGTTCTAAGTTGGCTGCTTTTGGGGACATATATAAAAATGGAGCTGTATTTCCTGACAAATGGGTTTATGGTTACATTTTTTGTTATTACTTGAAATAACCAAATATACTTTAACTTCTGTCATTGAAGTCTTGACTCATGCATCAGGTTTGGAAATTGAATTTGTAGATGGCACTCTTGGAAAAAGTGCCACCCAAATGAAACATTTTTCTTCTGGTTCCTTTAGTGCAACAAATGTATCACAGGCTGAACATAAATGTCACCGAAGCAGAATTCTTAAATACCGTTTTCAGAAGCAGTACACTGGAAAATATGATCTTTCACTTCAATTTTTCTTTACCTTCAAGCTCAGGTGAAATTCCTCAACTCCTGTAAAGTATGTAAGACCACATCACAGCAAAATTGCAGGTTTTCTGAGCAATGCAGGGTTTCAGATTGTGCAGGCTCCATCATGCATCACGATTCTGCAGATATTTGTATAAAAGAGCATAATTTTTTCTGTTGTTTTCATTTTGCTAGATTTCAAAATGGACTTTTCATGACTGGTTTCCCAAGCTCTATTTTGCAGATCAAAAGTCTTTTGAGAATATCTTATCTTTTATTTTAGCAAAGAATGTATAATTGATAAACATCCATTGAAAGTAATCTTTAAACATAGAATTTAAATGTCTTTGTTAAATGGTTAAACATTGGTTAGTAAGAGACAAATCCTGTTTTATCCAGCCTAATTGGCAAGTGGGGTTGCTAAGAGAGAAGTCATTGCCGTTGACAAAACTGTTAGCATTGGATTTAAGTACTGAAAGCATAGATAGGCCTGAGTTATTGTGCTGAGTTGAACCTTCTGTCCCTGAGGTTATGTATATGCAGCATTTTCCCTTTTCTGAGGTGTTTCTCTACAAACTGCTACTCCAGCATATCAGATTGTCTCCTTTGGGAAAATAAGTCTTTATGTATCCCAGTCCCCTTTGTACCTCTAAGACTTCCATACCTTCCTATTATTTTTATGGGGGTTTAGTGTGTGTGTGGGGATGGTCAGGGGTGGTTGGGTTTTTATAATTATGGAAATACAACTATTTAACAACTCCAGTGTTCAATTACCATTGCTTTCAGACGTTCCAAAGAATGATTTTTGCCTGGGGGAGAATGTGAAGGAGAACAGCTCTTAAACCTGCCACATCCTCATTCAGGGTGGTACTTAACACAAGGAATCATTTTACAATTCAGAATCTATATCTTTCTAATCAGCATTAGTGAAGTCTGGCCAAAATATTTAAATTCTAGCTATATTTTTGTTAATTAGATGTTTAAAAGTGCAGGACATCTGGATTCCAGACTTGTATTCTACATTATAAACTGAAAGATAAATAGAATACAAAAGCTTTCTCTTCCATCGTTTCAAATCATAATGCAAACATATTTGTTGGTTATCTAAGTAGTTACAACTTAGAATCTTATTTAGAACTGACATTCACACCGCAAGTTGCTGGTATTGACTTAGTTCTGCCAACCACCACATTGTACAGTGGGATCACGGTGCTTGGTACATTACTACTAGGAACAGAATTTTTTTTATGATGTTAACTTTATATTTACAATTCTTCCAGTAAGTCCATCAAGCTTCAGTCCTAAGCAGAAATCTGGTGATAATCTGATTCATTAGTTTTAAAGCAAGTCAAGGTTAGGTGAATCATTGAAAAATAAATTACTAAAACACAGACTTAAATAGTGAATGCTATATGTTGATGTAAGTTGGCTGGAAAAATAAATTTTATAATCTTTGGCTTTTTGCTAAAAAGAATCCTTTATACAGATGTAGGTTAACTGCTTTGTTATTGTTTGGTATAATCAGTATAAGCTTGCCAATTCTGTTTTGCAATTTGGAAGTCTGAATGGAACAGATACTTTGGAATATCTTAGAATACTTTTATTATCTAATGCTGATTTTAAATAGCAATTTGAGCTTGGCAAGATTAGCCTGGGGCTTCCTCCAGCTAAGCTTGAATAATGAAATATTTAATGCAGTGACAAGTTGTGAGGTTTCTAACAATGGTCTGGATCAATCAAGATCAACTTTATGCTTTGTGAGTTGTTTTTTAGTGGTAGTCACCATCTAAATAATGCACTGACTTGACCATACCCTTATGCCATGTGAGTTTATGTCCTGATGGAGAACATTGAATGAAACTTTCAACTTTCTGGGCAAAGACTCAATCTCAGTTTAAAGGCTCAGTTTTTTTCTCAAGCTCAGTTTTTTTCTCAAGCTCAGTTTAAAGGCACAGAAAATGCACAATATTACTTTTTGGGCATAGAGCATGATAGGGGATACACATGATAGAGTCACCCCAAGACAGACTCAAAGCTACTACTGCTTCGAAGCCATGTTGGATGGAGCTGTGAGCAACATGGTCTAGTGGAAGCTGTCCCTGTCCGTGGCAGGGGGTGGTATCTAAATAATTGTTAAGGTCCCTTCCAACCCAAACCTTTCTATGATTCTGTGATGTTAGTTAAACCATTGAAACTAATTGTTCTATGTGTAATGTTGGGATCACTTAAGAACACATTGTGCTGTGACATAGGATCCCCTTTATAAAAAACATGAGGCTTCATTGCTCTGGTATTATGTTGTATCAGTTTAAATAAGGACTGTCCAAGGAAGAAACAGGAGAAAGGGCTGAAGTGAAGATGAACACAGTTCATCTGAGGAGTGTTTAAGCATTCCTTGACAAGTCTAGAATGTTGTTTTAATTAGTACGGAAAAGAAATACTTGTGAGGAAAGAATATATTCCTATTAATAGTAGTTGGAAAGGAGGATATTGCAAAATAGTTGCCCTGAAAACTCTGCCAGATTATTTCCCCTTCCTTTCAGAGTAGAAATTGAAAATATGAAGTGTGCTTTTCAGATTCCATGCTATTCTATGGCGTCAGACTTGATGTCATATATCTTTTTAATTTCTGCTTTAGGACTTTACAAATCTGTGGTTTGAGAAGCAAAGAGATGAGGAAAATAGACATTTAAGTCTGCATGTACACCAGACCAACTTATTAACAAAACAAATTTTGTGTATTTGTTACTGCTAAAAAACCCAACCCAACTCATTGTCTCGTGTCCACTTTTGTGGTCTTCCTTTTTTGTTACATTTCTGGCTATTAAAACATGTACCATACACAGTAAGTTAGTGCTTATTTTAATTTATAAGATGTCATAGTAATGATCTAGACAGTATCTCCCTTCTCACAGTCATGTATATTTGAAATAATCTTCTATAGTAAGGCATTAATGTGCACTCATGACTCCTGCTTTTTGGTGATACTCCCACTAAAATATAAGAAGTGTAACTTGCATTACCTGCAGAATATTGCTTAACATTTGCATAAACATACATTTACCAAATTGTTCGAAGAGGGAAAACGCAGCTTAATCATATCATAATTGCATAATCAATTCACTGTGATTATATTTTCTCCCTTGATGCAATTTAGCAAATGGGAGTTTGGGTGAATATGAAGCAGAGTTTCTTGCCTACTGTGATGTGTTCAGTTAGTTTTGGGTGGCTTTTTGACTTTAGAAATTTTAAGAAATGTCTTTTTAACTTGATTCAGTTCAAAACATACTTCTCTTATGACCTTTTTAGATTGTACAGGTATTTTCATGGAGATTAAATCTGTTTCTGATGGTTTAAGTGTCTAGATTCTCTGTTGCCCTAGATGTCATAGAATTATAGAATCACAGAATCACCGAATTGTTTGGGTTGCAAGGGACCTCAAACATCATCCAATTCCAACCCTCCTGCCATGAGCAGGGACACCTTCCACTAGACTGGGTTGCTCAGAGCTCCATCCAACCTGGCCTCGAGCACTTCCAGGGATGGATCATCCACCTCTTCTCTGGGCAACCTGTTCCAGTGCCTCACCACTCTCACAGTAAAGAATTTCTTCCTAATATCTAACCTAAACTTACTCTCAGTTTGAAGCCATTCCCCTTTGTCCTGTCACTACATGTCCTTTTAAATAGTCCCTGTCCACCTTTCCTCTAGGCCCCCTTCAGGTGCTGGACGGCCACAGTTAGGTCACCCTGAAGCCTTTTCTTCTCCAGGCTGAACAATCCCAATTCTCAGCCTTTACTCATAGCAGAGGTGTTCCATCCCTCTAATCATTTTGGTGGCCTCCTCTGGACTTGCACCAACACATTGATGTCCTTCCTGTGCTGGGGATCCCAAAGCTGAACATAGCACTCCAAGTGGGGAGTACTGCCTGCTATAGGAGGTTACTCCAGGTGAGAATAACCAGAAGACTATGGAAAAATTCCTTAATGTAAAACTTTTTTTCTATTAGTATTAGTTTGATTATTCAGCATTTCTAACTTTCCTGTACAGTAGCAAGTGATGTAGGAAGGCTTTGAGCAAAAAAGGTGACAAAAGGAGTTTGAGATCTGAAAGATACTTTTGGTGTGTGGTGGAACTATTTCCTATTTTAATACAGAATAAACACAAGAAAATAGCTTAAATATTGGGAGTAGTAGTATGACAAAAAAGTACTTGTCACGTAGATTATGTAAGTGTAGCTTAAATCTCAGTGTAATTTTCTTAGTTGTGTATGACAGCTCTGTTAAGAAATATGGAGTATTACTGGCTGTAATACTGATTCCTACACACTGTAGTGTATTTAGGATTTTGCGGTGTGTTTGTATAGGATAGGGCATATATTCTAGCTGCAGTTACTGTAACAAGGATAGATGTTCTTACGTGGGCAACTTGCCAAAAGAGCTAGAACCCTGTCATGAAAGTGTTTTTTCTATTTCAATGAGGTGTAATCATGTGGAGGCGGAGGAGAGGAAGTAATAGATATGTAGGTATCACAAGAGCCTTATAAATTAACCAGATGCTATTTACTTTGAACTGTATTGCTATTTTAAATTTTCAGTTCTCACACAAGGTGAGATTCCAGGGCTTTGTATATGTCAGTAGGTGTCACTGAGAAGCTCTACCATTAAAAGCAGAATACAAAGTCTGCTGAATATGGAGTAAATCACAAGACAGTCATAGCTTTGCTGCTCTGATTAAGAAAATGGGGAATGCAAGCTCTGCCCTGAGAAAGGTAGTGACTAAATACATGAGATCAGTACTCATGCTCAGAAGGGATGGATGGGTACTGAAAAGAAGCAACCTTCTTTAAGCAAGGACACACATTGCTTCTCTTCATGCCCTTTGACTTTTTTATCAGTCTGAGACTGCTAGCCAGGACTTTTTGAACTGTAAACTAAACAGTCTTGGGTGCTTACATAGCTAATGGAGAAGGCCTGGGACAGAGGTCCCTCTCTGGATCTAGCTGGGCTTAAAGAAGATGCTGCTGCAGCCCAGCTGGGGGTTGCTACCCTTGCTGTTTTGCTTTGCCAGAAAAGGATTATGTACATGCTTCCTCATCTGCTTTAGGCTCCTAGTTTAATCATCTGATAAAGACTGTTAAGAGCTAACTCACCTGACTTTGCTTAAGGCTGTTTGTAAACCTTAAATATGATTTTTCCAGAGGAAAAGAAGTGAGTAACAGCTGACAGAGGTCAGCAGTGAAGAACTGTAAAGTATAGAGTTTTTTAGGTGAATATGAGTCTAGGACCCAAGGAAAACAACCCAGTGAAATTTCTGTAGAAATAACTGGCTGCAAATTAGGATTAGGCAGATACAATCTGATGATTTTCTTCATTAGAAAGGAGTTAAGTTACATTATTTCTCAAGTCTAGTTTTCAGTGAGTCAGCAAGTGCTTACTGACATGTTTAACAGACAAAGGCATAGGTCTTCTGAGTCTTGTATTTGTGAATTTTGGCCTTGCTCTTTAAATAAGCAATATTTAATGACAAGAAATTGGTGGTTTTGTTTTTTTTGAACAAACACATCAAACATCTCTGCTTTGTTAGTGATGGACAAAAAATGATACTAATTTAATTAGTTTTGTTAAGACATCTTAACTTTGTTATATTCTTTTCTCAGGTATCTGGTAAGTTATATTTAATGTTACAGTGAGGGAGGGAGAAGAGGGTTTGAGAAGAATGCTGCTTTTCTGAAAAGCAGGCTAAAATCCAGGCATAGTATTTATTCATTCCTCAGTGTTCTGGATGTCTTAGGGATATTCTTTGACATGCATTATTTCTGGCAGCAATGCTGACTTAGACAAACCCCCTACTCCTTCCCTTGGTGCTTGTTCCAAATCTGTATAATCTTTGTGGGATACAGAAGTAAAGTGGATCAGAGACTTGTTTTACCACGTAGCAAAACTGGTACTCAGAGGTATAAGGACTGAAAGAGCCATGGAGAATGTGGATATTGTATAAATATCTGTATGTTGGTGGTTGGTTTTTTCTGTTTCACTCTATTTCTCTGAAAATAGATACTTGGACATAGAAGCTGGCTAGTGAAGTATTGCTGCTGGATGTTGGAACAGGAAATTACGAAGTTGATCTTACAGTAGGGGTAGCAGGAAGAAGATTAAAAAAATATACTCTGAAAGTAACTTAAGCATGTATGTGCTGCAAAATCAGATTCCCCTTCACCACCTTGTAGAACTGAACTAAGGAGAGCGTGGTTGAAGGTGTGTACGGTATAGGAGCTCTGGTGAAGAGTAAAGAATGGTAGGTAGAGGGGATAGAAAAGTAACAAGGATTGATGTTTATTTCTAGCTGTCCTTTGTCTGAAGTTGTCATGTTATTAGTCATTGGATTCAAGACCTCATGAAAGTTTGAAGATTGCAGTTCAGAACTCAGGAAAAAGCCTTGATTGATCTACTATGTTTTCACTTCAGTGTTAGATATGGGTTATAGTCCCTGTTTCCTCATCTGTGGAATGGTTTCATACATTTCACTGCATTATCACAGCTGCATCTCCCATGGTAACTGTTCTGTGGGAAGTCAGTGGAGGTGCTCTGCTAAAACTCTCTTGTCCAGCTATACAATGAACATTCTTTCTCTTCCCAGTATCTAAAGAAGATAGGGAGCTGGAAAGCTGGCTGACATGCACTTCAGTTTCACTAAGGATAGTGATGGTTTTGGGCAAAAGGTGCAGTGGTTTTAGGAGTAAGTTGGGCTGCTAAATTGGAGGCATAAGGCTTTCAGTTGGGAAGGTGCGCTGCAGTCCTAGTTGAGAGATGTACTGCTTGTTCTTTGGATAGCCTGGGTAGCCAGGAAAATGTATTTGTCTCCAGCTGGCCAAGTGGTTGCAACTTTTCTTCAAGGATTTGAACAAAACCGCAGGTATCTATCTTTGTCATCCTTAGACTTGATTACTATAAGCACACTTTCTCTTTATGTACTTTATGCCTGACATTTCGCTCTAATCAGCATTTTCAAGTGAAACTGCTTGTAATTGGGCTTGCTAGACCAACATGCTCTGTATTTTGCATTATTTACAGGTTTTCTCTTGGAATTGCTTTGTATTTGATAATCTGACATTTCATATACCTGAAGACTGACTTCATGGAGCATATATTGAAATATATCTGGGCACACTAGCAGCCTACTGAATTCATGAGAGCCTGAATCTTACTAAGTCTTGATACATGGACCTGGAATGTCTCTGTGGATTCATAGTTTTTTTTAGCCTCCTTGCTTATTTGAGATCTCTTCCATCTTATATTTTTCTGGCTTGAACAGAGTTTCCTTAGTTGTTGTTTTTTTTGCATCATTCAACCGGTAGTCTCTTGCAGTTACTTATGGATTAGTATTGTACTGTTTTTAAGCCTCTGAAAATATTTGAAGTTCTGCACTTATTAATATATAAGCCTTCAGTTTGACAGCAATAAAAATAGAAGAGTATAGGGATTGTATCTGATGCTGCTTGCATTACTTAAAATTATATTCATGGGTTCTTTATGCACACTTGCTTTCACCACCACATACACACTCCCCATCCCACCCCACCCCACACCCAAGACCCTCAAACCAGGTGTCAGTCTTTTCTCAGGCTTTAAAATTTTGTAAGGTCTATGAGTACTGTGACTGCCAGTAGAAGAAAACAGCTAGTTTAACTGTTGATACTTTGAACAGTACTTCCTTACATACATAACCTGAAATACCTTTACAGCTGTAGCACTTTAAAAGGAAATGCAACAGTATAAACAGTGTCTGAGGAAATAAATAAATAGCTTGCCAAATAGTCTGCTTTATTTATGGCCCGACAGCTTACTTGTGCAGTTGGACATATAGATTTAGACAAGCGTATTTGAGGAGGTACTTTAGAAATATTTCTCCACACTGGCTCTATAGAAAATCCATTGACCTGTAAAAGGATGCTGCCGAGTGCTGTATGTTCATCTGGGTAGTAAATGTATTTTGTTATTCATTACTGGCCGTAGCTATCCTGAAGATGTTTTAATGTGTACTTTGCTTAACTCAGGTTTTCCTCTGTGCTTACAGGCAAATGCTGCTTGGTTTTTGTTTTCATCTGTTTAGTGTAATGATAGCAAAGAATGGCCCTCAACATTTGGTTACAAGAATGAGGATACAAAAATTCTGAAAATAGCCTGACGCAAGTAGTGTCTGCATTTGTAGCACAGTGCTTTTGGTTTAATCTTCACCTTTAGTATGTCAGAAATGGAAATGTCCCTGACTTTTACCTTTCCTTGGATGAAGCTTGCTACATTTTTAACACTATTTCTCTGCATTTGCTTTAGATATCACATTACTGACTACTGTTTTTAAAATCATATGAACTGATTCCCTCAGTCTCCAGAGAAAGTATTTTGAAAAAAAGTTACCCATCCCATCTTGTAACATGGAAACGTCTCTGATGCATCTATTGGTAAGAAACAATATGGGAAACAGAGCAACGATTGAAAGAAATCACTGAAGTTATTTCTGGGAAAAAAAAACCCCTAAAATGTAATGGAAAATAAGGAAGAAAGAAGCAACTCCATTTTATGGCTATAAATATCATTTTACTGCAATGGTGAACAGGAAATCCCTGGTAGGGAGCTGCTTGGTCACTGCAAAGTGATTGGATTTGAACATATCTATGGAAGAGATACTCTGGATATTTGCTGCAAACAGATGAGTGGCCTAGTACTCCTGACTCCTATTGCAACTTTTCTCTTATTGTTTTCTGTGACTAGAATGTCTGCTTTTCCTGCTGACACATTCACAATTGATTTGCTTAGAAAAAATGGAAAAAGGTTTTAAAAATTTATTATAGACTATAAATGGAAATATGTTTGTTTCTGTTGACATGAGGGAAGAAGAAATGAGTAAGAACATTCAGATCATATTTGCTGTGGAGTAACACTTAAATTCTTAATAGAGGTTTGGATTATAAAGTTAAATTAGGTGGCTCTTGCGCAAAATGAGATGAGAAGAGAGACCTTTTGTTTTACTATAAATGTTAATGAAATTCCAGAATACATTGACAGGCTCTTCAGTGCATGAGTAGGGCTGCACTAAAACGCTTGCTGTTTTCCTTGGAGTATCTTCCATTACTTGGAAATGTACAGTAAACTAGTCATAACAATGTTTTCTCATGAGACTAATGATGAACTAAGGCCTGGTTTTTACATTGATATTACCAGCTCAGCTTTTTGCTGCCAGAGAAATTCAGTACAGTTTATAGTGGTATTTCCAACTGTATTAGTTGTGCTGATTTGTTGGTATGGTATTATTATAATACCATTAAATCATTAATTAAAAATTAATGTAAATAATTTGTCTATAATACTTAGAAGTCGAGTGAGGCTGATTTGTGTAGGCAGAGGCTGCCTGCTGATTGATGGCATTCGTTCCAGTAATGCTGTGTTTGTTTTAAACAACGATTGAGTGATTATGTGCAGACTACCAGGTACAGAAGGTGACTCTCAGGTACATAAATTATAGTTCTTGATCTCATTGACTGGGTCTGCTGTGAGACCCTGATTCCTATTTGTAAATGTTTCCTATCAAGATTGTAGAAAAACCTGAAAATGGAGAAACCAGTCATAAACTTCTATATTCCTCCAAATATTAGGATATTAGGATAAAAATCTACTTTGGGGCGTGTAGTTTCGAAACGGTGATTTAGATTAGCAAGTTCTTAGAGCAGTAATTGTTTGAGAAAACTGAAACGTTACACAGCTCCTAAGGCGTTGTAGTGAATATGGAACTTGGAAACAGGAGTGGGTTATCTTCCTATCACTAGACCCTGGAATATCTTGAATGATGAAATATATCGTTTGAGAGAGCATGTATTTCCAGGACCTTGAACTTACATGATTTCATTTTATGAAAGTCAGATTAGTTAGTATTGTATAATTAATTGGATAGATGAGATTATGGATTGATGGTTTCTTATTCTAATCAGCAAGAGAAACCTACTGATTGACGATAAAGTGTGGTCAGTATTCAACATGTTTTAAAATTTTTATTAAAGCTCTTAATTCAGTTCTTACTTCTGTGAAGGGGGTATGTACAATGGCATGTGAGTGTATTTTTAAGAAATGTATCTAATATTTAGAATATGAGTTTATTCAATGCCCCCAAGAAGCAAAATCACAATGTATATGTGATAGAAAGAACAGATCATATTATCAGTCATGGAAACTGCAAGATGCAAAGAGTTCTTTTAATCTCCAAAAGCACAAAGAAGTGACTGCAGTATTTTTAAGATCAGTTTTAACATTGAATATCAAAGTGGAAAACCCAAGCAATAATGAGCTTAGTCTAACAAAATGGATGCTTTTAAAGGCCAGCAAGCCTACCTCTTCAAAACTAGTTGTTGTCCACAAAACAGGCTGAGGAATATAGCCAGGTTCTTACTCAGCGCTGCATCTATTTTTGAGGCTAACACTGCTGACCTTTTCCTTTGTAATTTTGGCATGACGTTCACCTAACAAGGACTTCTTTCAGGGAAATAAAGTTTCTTCTTCTAGAAAGCTAAGTAAATTTACTGTTAAAGAGAATGTTCATCTCTAGCACTCATATACTTCTTAATTAAAAATACCTTAAAAAGTCATTATATAATTAGTACTTGCATTGGAGGGGAGGGGAAACACGTATCTTGAATGGATCTGCCAGAGCTTCTTTCACCTACTCTACTAAATCATGACTGATGAAGAGCAACAAACATCACATGGTGCCAGACCTTGCCGAGCTTGCAAGTCTCAAGGAGCACTCAGGGGAATACATCAAGGTACGTGAATTTGGTATGCGTACAGTCACAACTGTGTGTTTGATGTAGTCTGCTACTCCATTTTTCCACATGGAAACCGTATTGGTAGAACTAAGATACAAGGATGAATTCTCACATAATTGATGGATAATGTCTAATTGCAGTGTAGAATGGTGTCACTGATATCTTGGGCCTTACTCTCAGAGCAAACAAGATGTCTAGATAAGGTAAGTCTGATAATTAAGCTTTGCAACTGTGTTGAACAAAATTTGTGCTTGGTGGAGTACCCTTCATGAACAGATATGCAACAGTCTGTCTGTGTCTTTATGCAGGTATTGGCAGCTTGGTCCCATGCTAATATACTCTGAAAGCCAGCTATCCTTTTTTTCTCAAGGGGCTGAATTACTACAGTTATGTTTAAGCACAGTTCTCTAAAACTGTAATTAGTTTGGAAAGTGCCATTTCTTGTCAGACCTGATACTGCAGGGACTGGATACTTTCTCACCTGTTTTTTTACCCCCAAGTGTATAATTTTGTGTCATTTGATACCAGAGAAATGAGTAGGGAAAGGTAAACTTTTAATGGCTGATTTTTATTTTCCTGATAGTTGTGTGTCTATTGTCATTCTCAAAGGACGCTGGTGACTTAACAGATTTTGATAAGGTATTGTACTTTATGCAATAATGTAATTGAATTATCTACACTGAGTAGATAATTCACTGCTATCTTGACCCTCTGCAGTATGCCAGATTCAAACCTAACACTCCATGCCCTTTTAATACAGCTACCTCAGTGTCAAGTGCCCAAACAGGTAATTTAATGCATATTAGACAACTGCATTAGTAGCAAAGTAGGGCATAAGGTGATACTGCAGCAAAATAAATCCTATCTAGCTATTTGACAAAACATTGTGTAATAGAAAACAAAATGTGCATTCTGGTGTGCAGCTGAAGTCTTTCTTCTGAGAAACAAACCTGAATAAGATTTCAGGACAGCCTTCTTGAAGTATCAGCTGCTCTTTTGTGTCAGTCAGGGCTACAGAGAACTGTGATACTGATACTACAATTAAGGCCTGAGCCCAGGATTTATGCAGTCTGGCTTTAAATTCTGGCTAGGGGCTGCATGTATGCATGCATGGGCACATGGCTTCTTTGAGCTATGCTTCCTTGTTTATAAAATTGAAAGATTCATTTTCCAGTCTCAAAGGAGTTTTGGGGGTTTAAATCCGTAAATTCTGGAGGCATGCAGGTTTCATGGTGGATATGGTCATTTTGGTCATTCCAGAAGCTCCAAAGATACAAGAAAGCACCACCATGGATTAGGACAATCTAGGTGATCACATTACAATGATTTCACTAAGAACCAGTTTATACTAGTTAGGTACTTTTCAGAAGTATTTCTTTCTTTTTCTCTTTTAAAAATCTTTCATAGAGAAAACAGTTCCTTTTAGGAGCGCACCAACTTAGAATCCAATAGCTATAGGTAAATGCAATGACTTTTTTTTTTCTTTTCTCCCTAATTTTATGAAAAAGTCTCTGTTCAACATTAAAAACACTCTCCTTGCTAGGAATTCAGGCTTTGAGAACAATATTCATTTAGTAAATAGTTGCACTAATTTCTCAGTTTGGTAATTAAAGTGTGGTATAATTCACAGAAGTGAAAGAGAAAAAACAAGACCAGATTCCAGGAAGTTTAAAACAACTTTGTTGCAACATTCCAGCCCTTTGTGGTACTCCAAACGGGGAAAAAATAATCACTATAGACTTGGAGAGGTGCTTTTAGTAACACAGTTGGATGCCACAATTTAAGAAAGACGTTAGAAAGAGGCCAAAGGAAGGCTACAAAGATGGTAAAAGGCCTGACCAAGCCTTTGAGCTATCAGAAACTCAGATTTGTTTTGCAGAGAGTGAAGTTCTAACCAAGTACATTCCCTCTGATTATTCCCTCAGTTGTGGAATCTGGGAGGGTAGCTGGAGGAAGGAGCAAGGAAGGAACCACTACTTTATGTTGCCCAAACATGAAAACTTAGTGCCATCCTTGTGGAGTTGCTTTAAAAAGTGTTCGTGTAGATTCCTTTGATGTGGTAAATAGCTTCTCTGATCACATCTATGAAGATTTTTACAAGAACAAACTTTAAACCAGAACCTGTACTTATTTTTTTGTTACTTTGAAATACCTGTTCTGCAACTGGCATTATCTGCTTTTAATGTTCATTTAAAGTTATGAAAAAGCACATTGTCTATTTAATCTTTATAGGCATGTTCACTAATTTTGATTTCTGTTTTCCAGTGCAGAGTAAACATTGGACTAAAATCTAGCAGTGGTAGTTTTATTGTTTATTGTGTAAAAATGTAAATAAGCAGGAGTTTTTATCAGAATGTTTTACAAACTTTTGACTAAATTAATAGTGTTAGTGGGGAACAGCCAAAAAATTCTGTCTTATCTAATATGCTGTTTCACAAAATACAAATCAGGCTATCACTAGTCATGAAACTTTATGTAGCAGTGTATTAAAGTTAACTCTCAAAATGCGACCGTTCCCGTCATTTCATCCTGCATCAAACTTCAGCTCTATGTGTGTTTATTGTCGTAGAAATTTGTGTTAATGTAATGCCTGACTCCTAATGAATAATTTGCGAAAGAGGTGGACTGACACTTTCTCAGCATATTGTGTTTGCATCTTAATGAACATTTTCTGCTTGGTCATAATCAAAATAGGAATACATTTACATAACGTTAATCAAGTACTTGTTCTTAACATTCGGAAAAGGGCAGAACTTTAATTTTTACTGTGTGCGTGTCTCTAACACAAATTTAACAAATAGTTTAAACTACAAGTTGCTGTCATGATGAAAACTGATGTTAACTATCCCTACTACAAACTCTATATTAAATGTTCTTTTAAGATGTTTTATAGATTGATATTTTATAACTCATTCCTATTGCTAGCTCTCTAGGCATAAATCTTATCTGAACTTACCCTAATCTTTCTCAGCCTTTTTAATTTAGAGGATCACTTTCCATTTTTAGCTGTTCATGGAGTCATAATTCTCTTCTGCTGGTTTGGTACCACTTTTTCTTTGGAACCAGAAAGTAACAGGTGCTTATAAAGATCTTTAAAGATTTTTGACTTGCACCCTAAAGGAAGCAGATTTATTTTTTTGTTTGGTTTGGTTTTTTTTGTTTCCTTTTCCAGTGTTAAAATAGAAACCTAGTCAGCTTAAAGCTGAGAGAAACAGAGAAATATATATAGAGGTAGAAATAGTTATTTTTAGGCAAGGTGATGCCAGACCTCATTTGTTTGCTGCTTCTGTGCCTTATAATGGTATTTTGTATAAAAAATTATGAAAGGAGGCATAAGAAAATAATTTGTGACGCTGTTAATTAAAAAAGAAAATGTCAGTCACACGCAACCTGTATTGGCTGTGTAATTTTTGTGGGTATTTTTTATCGTGGGTTGTTTTTTTTGTGTTTTGATTGTTTTTTTTTTTCTTCATATTCCAAGAGTGTCATGTATTTCATTGTTTTTTTACATGACAACCCAAAAGTTAGCATTCACCTTTCTGGAATCAGGAGGAGATTTTGAGGTAAGAGAAATGTATGTTGGCTCCCATGGATGTTTTGGCTGAAAGATGATAGGGCAGAGCACAGGGAAGTAGAATGGAAAAGTGAGAAAGATGAGACTATAGGAAAAAGAAATAAGACTGCAAAAGATCACTTCCCTGCTTCTGTGACAGCGTCTTTCATCCCTTAGCGGTAACTGTGCCCATAACGGTACTGCTGGGCCTGCTTTGACGTTTCAGTGCCATTCCTGTGGACTTAGAATTAGGGCTCAGTTAATTCAGTACACTTTACTGGCTGCTGGTGTTCAATTGTCATAAAAATCGTATGCAGACTGCATGAAGCAATCCTGTTCCTGAACTTGGTTCATACAGGTAGAAACCAGTTTTCTATGAGCTTCTCACTGAGATGAGCCATCCGTTATTAGTGTTAAAACACAGACCATGAGACTGCACCCTTTATTTTGCAGTAACCTTGCACAGTTTGTTTTCTTTTGGATAAATAGCATGTCTGTGTGTACAGCTGTAGGACAACAGCAGGAAAAAAAAGGAACTGATACCGGTAATAGCAAAGCAATGAAAACTTGCTTTCTCTTTATTGTATTCATCTCTATATGGTGACTTTATTCCTATAAATTTTTTGATTAAAGCCCATGAATTTACTGAGAAAATACCAATTTTTCTTTCAATTGCCTTTATGCAAAACAAATAGTGGTCTGACTTTTGCCATCCCAACCTTTTCTTCGTAGTTGAAATGACTATGACATTTCCACAGCATCAGAGAGTTTAGACAAAATGCCTTTCTCCCAGAATCTCTAGCACTGCTTTCCAGATGAAGCAAAAATCGTAAGAGGATCAAACTGAGAATCATTCTTTGTCCTTGGGAGGTGAATTTTGCTGTGCTGTGATACGGCCATGGAAAACTTGCATCAGTCCATGGTTTCCTTCAGCTCTTTGCTGTGTCTTCATTGAAAGCTGTGTCACTTGTTTGTGGTTTACCACACTGCCTTAAGTCACTGATGGAGATAGGTTTGTGACAAGAGGCTAAGATGGGAGGTAGGGCTGAGGAGGAGCAGACACATGGCCCATTCCTCATTCCTGTTAAGGCATGGTACTTCCCAGGCTCTGCTGTGTCTACCTGAGCTCTTCTGTACAATAATTGAGAGGCCAAAAGAGTTGACAAATATTGCACTGGCATCTGCAATTTTAGGAAAGCTAAACAAAAAGCTAAACAGGAGACATCTGTTATCACCTCTACTGTAAATTCTTTGATGAAGGCAGACACTCTGGTAGTAAAGCACAAGTTTAATGACCAGCCTCATAAAGACAGTTACTGGGTTTGATTTTACAGAGAGTTTGACTGGTGTACAAAGCTTACATATTAGCAGAAGTTATATAATGAGAATATGTTGGTGTGTTTTGTTTTGAGAAGGAACAGCAATGTTTTAATTGTCCAGATTCTTTCTGAAAGAACACGAATTAACTGTTCACTATTGTGAACCTTTGCATTCATTCAGTGATGGGAAGAGTATTGCAAGCTGATGCGTAATAGCTGCTTCCAAAATAGATATTGACAGTGGGCTCTCCTTGTGAGAGACAGAAGAATGATTGAATATTTTCACTTTGAAATCGGAATTCTAGTGTCTTTAACACATTCTTTCAAATACACATGAGCGTGTTTAATTTGTTTTTACTGGCAAAATTTTTTCCGCTCGAAGTTCTGATTTTGGTGCCATTAGATATTCTGCTGGGTCTCTGCACTTCAAGGATGGAGAAATTGATCCTGTAGCATAAGTTTCATTTGTGTAAGTATGCTGTATCTGTGTTGCATAATTATAGACCACCAGTACAAGCAGCAGAATATTACACGTCTAGAACTCGAAAAAATCTTTTAATCTGACATTTTTGTATTTTTTGTCAGTCAAGGGTAAGTTTCATTTCACGGAATAGTTGAATAGGGAAATGATAATTGAGGTAGAAGCTGTTTCAAGTACCTAGTCTGTCTATTAGTCATTTGCATGTTGCTATATCAATGTTTTATTCTGTTAAAGAATTTTTCATTCTCTTTTTGTTTTTCTTTTTTTTCTGTAGCAAAATATAGGTATAAAAATGTGTATGACTAATTTGGATTGAGAGAGAAATCTCTAAAAATATAGCATGGAGCAGAAAACAGACGCAACTGAAAAAACCCAAATAATTTCATTTGCCACAGCGTAGTGATTATCTAGACCTTGACATATATAAGAGAGTTTAAGAATAAACACTTTCAAGTGATTTCTGTTTGTCAAGTGTTCACAGCTTCTTCAGGGTGAAGGTGAGATTTTTTCAGGAAGCGTACATGGATTACCAAAGGTAAATATCTTGTGAAACATTGTTGAGATTATAGAGAAAAGGGGGTTTCTAGCACTGTTTAATTCCGTACCACCCACGTCATGGTGTGGGTGTGGTGTCAGAAGGAGGCAGCTGGAAGTGGAAAGCCTGGGCTCGAGGGAGGAATGTGCAGGTACTGGGTCAGCCTGGCGGACCAAGCCCCGCACCACAACTGGTGGTTCCTTTTCCAGTTCCTCTGAGCTGCAAGTTTTGTGGTTTGGTGCTGAAAGACAATGCCAGCGAGCCCAAGACGTGGCTCCCAGAAAAAGAAAAGGGAGAGAACAGCATGGAGCCCAGTGGAGTCACACGGAGCTCAAGCTGTAGCTGTCAGAGCCACAGCCGAAACTCCGAATGTTCCGGTCCCGCTCCCACAAAGTCAGGCCCAGGAGAGGCATCAGACCCCTCTCAGGTCCCAGCAGGTTCTACCTTGTCCCTCTTTTCCTGCTGTTTTTGGGCTGGGGGAAGTTAAGCCTTTGTTTTCCCATGTACCGCAGGCCCAGCATGGGGGCGGTCGCCATTTTGTCTTTGGGAAACCACACTGGGCGCTGGGTGAATCCCCTTTTGGGGGTAAAACACTCTTTTGTACACTTTTAGTAATATTGTTGTGGTTATTGTGGTGTTTCAGTAAATTGTGATTCTATCTTATTATCTCTCCCAATGTCTCCTGCACTGTCAGAAGGAGGCAGAAGAAAGGGGACGTCTTGAAGGGGTTTAATTATCCTGCTGGGTTTTAAACCAGAATAAACATGAACAAATTAAGGTTGAGGTAGCAAATTTTGGCTAACAGAATTTGTGAAATGCAAAGTAGAACAAAACTCTTAACTGAAATAAAAGCATAATTTTTGTTTATTTTCTATAGATGTGATTGACCTGGGGAACTCTTTCAACTGCCGTTATCTTAATCTGGTGACTGCTTCTGCATCAATTGATAAATGTGGATTTTTGTAGATCAGAATAATAGTGTTTCTATCCCTAAGTGTTTATGTTTAGCTTTATTCCTGTTGCTGTATTTTTAGTTGTTAATGGAAACTAGGCAACAGCAACTTGTATGTGGGCATCTTAACATTCGGGTGTGTTTAAGACAGAGGAGTAGGAGCTTCAGAGGGTTTAGGAAGTACTGGGGGGATTTGACACTGGAAGCTGAACAGCTGCAGGCTTGGTGCTTAAAATGACACCAGTGAGAGGCAACAAGGTGTGTTTGAGAAGACTCTGGTAGCTGTGAACAGAACACAGGTAGGGCCATCATAGCTGAAAACCCACAGCTGTGAACTTATTATGAAGTACTTGGCATAATCGTGTACTGATCACTTTTTGACATTGGTGGCAGGGAGTTACTTCGGGTGGGTTTTTTGGTTTGGGATTTGTTTTTGGGTGTACTACAATTGAGTACTAGGTCTTTCTTCTCCTAAGAGAAGTAAGTGCTCTGTCTTCCCAGTGGCAGAGCTTTGAGAAGAAATGAGTTGGATGGTATATTCCTCCACTTTAGTTTACAGGTCTGCAATCAAAAAATTTGTTTACTGTTATTTGTGTCTGCCAGCACAAATACCAAGTGTATTGAAAGATCCTCTGGTTCCTCACTTGGATGTATTGCTGCATGCTAGTAAACTTTCTCTAAATAGACCAGTGGCTCTGTATTCTTGGTTCCTATTTCAGTCTCTAATAAATGGGCAAAGAAATATCTTGATTAATTTTATAATAATAGGTATGTTCGGTAGAGCAGAAGTTTGTGCTTGGAGGGAGTTTAAGGGGAGCTGAAGTGATGTCCCCAGTGTTCTCAGCCTGTTCACAAGCCTTTTGTATGTCATGTTATATTACCTCTGAGCTGGAAGATACTAAAACAAAATCCATTAAGACAAGACCTAATGTTGTCTCAACTGCCTTATGTATAAAAAGATAGATGAAGACTATCATTCTTCTGATAGAGAAAGCCGAATGTCCATTCCCCCTCGAATTCCTGCGGCTTTATAAACAAATATTTATGTTTATTCTTTGATAAAGCAGCCATAGAAAAAAGTCTGAGGCAGTAGATTGCATAAGCCTAATGGTTGGAAGATAGGATCCTCAGGCCGCTCTCTGGCCTCAGAGTATTCCCGTTCAAGTCAATTAAAAGCTACCTAAAAAAACTTTAAAAGCTTTTGAAACTGCTTGATTTTTTTTGTTTGTTTGGAACTAGCACTACTTCTTTACCTCCAGTGCACCTGGTTAACCATCAAGAGTGCCTGGTGTTCTTTCGTTGTAGTATACAGCGGTATATTTTTCTACTCTATAAGATGGTTTCCCACCTTTTTTAGTGGGTTTTTTTAATAGCTATTTTTATTTTAACTTCACTTGCTAGAACTATGGTTGTGTTTAATGGTGGTTTTCAGTAAACCCTCAGACTCCTTCTCTCCAGTTTGGGTTAACAGGCAAGTTCTTACCCAGCTCCATAATGTAAAATAAAAGGAGAACATTGTTAATTATGAATGACTAAGCTTATTAGCTGTGTCCAGACATATATTGCAGAATTCTGATGCCCTTCCCGAGGGTAAGTTTGAGATAGCTGTGAGCTGCCAGGTTTACTTTGTGTAGACTATTCCCAGCTCTCACCAAAATAACATAGACTTTTTTAACTTTTATGCAACTGTGTGTGAACTTACGTATAAATAAGAAATTCTGGATTCAGTGTTGGCTCTTTATTGGAGTGTGGAATAACACAACATACTCTAATTTATAGCTGAATTCTACATTATTTTTTCTTTCCAATTCTTTTCCTTCCTCCCCTTGTTTAATGCACTTTGACCTCCTAACTTCACCACATGAATTGGGGAATTAAGTATGTTGTCTTGGTTGTGCCTGAAGTCCTAACTGTTGTTAGCCTTGCTTAATAGTAAGGCCCTCCAATATTTAAATCCTTTTGGAGGTCATCAGTGATCTTGAAGGTTGGTTTGTCTTTAAGCCCATTGAAACAGAAGAAACTCTGTATGTTCCTTTGCTTGTATTGTGTTTATGCAGAAAGAGAAATGAAATTAAAGAAGCTGAATGTATAGAAAAATAACATCACAAGCTAGCATTGGTGAGTCCAGAAAGAAAATAGCAAATTCAGTCTATGTGCAGACTGAAAATTTACACTACTATGACTTACATGCAAAAGGAAACATTCATGCAGTACTTAATGTGTTCTGAAGTTTTGATGAAATAATATTTTGGCGGTTTCTTAGTTTTCAGGTAGCTGAAGTTATCAATTTATCAGTTGTGAAATACAGCTCTCATGACCCAGATGATATCTGTACCTTACCTCCCATACTCCCCGTTCCTCTTGGATGGCATGTTCAGCAACTGATGATCTCTGTCTTGTGTTCTAATAGCATCAATATTTACTTTTCTTTTTAAGTCCTGGCAGTGAAGCAGAAGGTTCTGATTATGTGTAATCCAAGACAATACTGTATTTCAAAATAGTTGTATTGATTGCAACAGCTGATACTACTTTCCCCTTAAACAAAGGGAGCAGTTTATTTTCATACTAATTTGATGTTTCATACCTTAATCTTTGCAACTTGAGTATCTTTCATGTCGGAATGATATAAACAATGTGTTTGCTATTCTAGCCAAGACAGTTCATTACAGGTTATAATGGGAAAATTTAATACATTTTTGGGCTGTGATACAATAATAGTTTCTGACAAACCTGTGAAGCTCTGTAGCGCTTCAATGGCTTCTACTGATTTTCAGCCAAAAGTAAGAATGCAAACCTGAGGAGTCTTAATTTTTAACTGTAACTGAAATGTATGTGTATTCTTTCGTGGGTAGTTTATTGGTTTTTGATCCTATATTGTGTGCCTAAGGATAAAAACATAGGAATAAATAAGATTATCTGATATGTAAGGGACATGAAAAGATACGGATTAAAAATAGGTTGCTGTTTCATAGGCATTTCATGGATGCCTCTGTTTTTTTCAGTGATTTGATGTTGGCTAATGGAAAATGTTAAGCATATTTCCTTTTTTTCTTTTTATATAAGTTTCTGACAGGAAATCTGTAGCTAAATACCAGTTTGTGATTTCCATCTGTTCATGTATAATAGTGTCGTATAATGCAGTCCAGATTGCTGCCGAATGGAAATGTCCAGTAGCAGGAGATAGGCTTTCAAGTGATTGTTGTACATACTAATTATTTTCTTACATGAGTACTTCATTTAATAGTGAAGACACGGAATTCATTTTAAAGACAGCTTCCTTGATGCAAAAATTCCCACTAATTAGCAAAGATAGTGCCTCATCTTTCTAATGACACTATTTTTTAAAAGAGAGGTTTGCATAGTTGTACTACTATGGTAAAATAAGAAAATAAAATGCATCCTTAGATTCAGGTAGGCAACAGAAACAGGAAAATTGCTGAAATGTTTCTTAGTCATGAACTTTTATGATCTCTGCGGTGTGTTTCTCAGCTAGTGAGGACTAGATTAAGGAGCATTTATTGTAACAGATATAATTTTAATTCTGAGAACTCAGGCGGTTCCTTCAAGTATTTAGACTAATTGATAAAACTGTTAAAACACTAGCTTTTGAAAGATGTGTGTCAGCATATGTTTTACAGCGACGATTTCTACCCTTCCCAGTTGGGAAGAAGGACTTGGTAATGGGAACCAGGTGTATCTGTATGGTGAGAAAACAAGACAGCAAATTAAAACACCTTACTTGTGTTATTCATGCTTTTCATCATGTCAGTCGTGATTTTTGCACAACTGACTGTAAATCATTGCAGGGGAGTTGGACTAGATGGCCTTTAAAGGCCACTTCCAACCCAAACTATTCTGTGATAAATGGTAAATTATTGTTGCTTTTCTGTATAAACTTTGCAAGCAAGTTACCTTTAAATAGCTATACTGCCTGAGAGTTTCCTGCTTTCACATGTAATGATAATCTGAATAATAAAATTAACATGACAAACACTTTTAATATTTATCAGTTTAGGACTAATTTAGGGACAACTGTATTGTGTGTTAAATGAGCCAGGATGCTATCTGTGACTTTCAAATTGGGCTGAAAGTGCCTCGGAGAGGCAGAACTGTGCTCAGCCTAGTGAAGTTTAGCTTAGGAAATTTAAATTTAATTATTATCAAGAGCTCTCACTTCCTGAAAAAAGTGTGTTTCATATCTATGGTGAATTTCCTTTCATCGAGACAGTTTGTTGCAGTTGTTTTAGTGGCACGAATGTGAATTTCTATGGGTTTTTGCAGCTCAGTTGTTATCAATTCAGAAATGTTCTCAATAGGTAAGATGATTTCCTATGGTTTGTTTCCTGTGGCTGTGTGCTTTGCACAGGGTGACCCTTCACAGAGGAGCTGGGAGTACTCCATCTCAAGTTCAGAAGCTGGAACTAGTCACGTTTGTAGTCATGAGGGAGTGTGTCTCTATCATTTTGGAAAATGAAAGCCATTGGATTCAAGTGCTTTTTTGATGAATATACTGGATGAGTTTGTATCAGGGCTGAAAGCAGGGATTGTTCTCAAATGCTTGTATCCACAACAGATGTGCAGAGACAGCCAGTCTGACTCCCACAGCTCAGTTGGGCCAGACAGCGCCGTTAAACTTGTGTCAATTACCCCACTGCAGTCACAGCACAGCACTCGGCAGCTTCCCTCTGATGTCAGGAGACGTCTGGCGTGTTCTGATGCACAGTCATCTTTTCCTCCTCGGAGAGAAGCAGCATGAAACTCCTTTGCTTCTAAGGTGTTGAGAGCCATGATTTAAAAACAAAACCAAAACTTCACAATACCTAAACCAACTCTTTTTCCGCCTCTGAGCAGCTGGAAGACACAAAAGCAGAACAGAGCTGTGGCAGCTCAGTGCTTTTTTGTTCAACAGGAAATGTGTTTTGAAATAAACCGTACTCTATACAATAGTAAATACAGGTTTTATAAGTCAATATATTACAGAACTTGCACCTCAGCTGAAGAACAGGTTAAAATAGTTCATGGGGCATACAAAATTACTGAAGTTCCAGATACCGTTTAAGTGCCACGTGTAAAGTCAAGTGAAATTTCTACTACCTGTTGTATTTGCAGTCTTGTGACACTGAACTACAGAGAGGGGCCTTTTCCGTAGCCTCTGGAAGAAATGGCTACTACTTTAAACAAATTACCATTGGGATAATTTGTCCACATTTGGGAACACAGAGGGGAGGCCACTTGGACAGAATAAGCTCTTTTAAATTTGACATAGTTTTGCTGAAAAAATGGCTGTAGATATGTACTGCCATACAGCCCTGTATCTTGCTTGAGAGTTCTCTTCTCAGTTGGCCATAGGCTAGTAGTGTACAGAGATGTGAAGTCCTGATCTACAACAATTTCAATACAGAAATTCCTTTTGATGAAAAGTGACCCATTTCCTCATTGATAGTGTGATGTATGAAACATAGTGAAAATTTTTACCCTGAATCAATTTTAATCCTGCGTATTGATGTCAGCCCAAGATATCCTTGCCTTCCTGAGAAGAAGATAAGTTGGTATGAACTAGGTGTCAGAAGAGGTGTGAAAATATTTTGAGGTGGCTGTTTGGAAACTAAGAGAAGTTACTTTAATCTAGGAATAAAAAAGTAATAAGACTTAAGAAATTATTTTAATATCAGCAAGGGAGGTTGTTGTTTACAACTTACGTACAGCCATAGTGTTTCCGCCTTTTTATGGATAAACTGTGAACTGGATATAGAACAGTAACTGAGGAGCTGAAGGATGAGTGTGCACATTTTGCATATTTACTCGTCATGGAGCTTCCTTTGCACCACATGATACTATAAAGGACTATTGCCTCTTGACTTTTTCCTCTGTCTTTTCTGCCCAAACTTGTGTATGAATTTTTCCTACCATAATATGGCATCTTCTGAGCACTGTTGTCACATGGGTAGTTCCCTCTTTAACCACTGCAACTAAATTTGCTGAGTATCATGAGTCAAAGTTCAATTTATGTTATTTCTGTTTATTTATTTTTTAACTTTGTTATTTTATCCTGATGTAACAATGTTGCCAGAGAGTCTGTATCATGACAAAGAAGTCCTTTTCATGTTTCCCTCTGCTCACTCAGTCTGAAGAGCAACTTCAGTATTTAACATGTATCTGGAAGGTGGTGTGTCATCAGAATTCACCAGTGGTATTTTTTGCTTTGAAGTATCCCAGATAAATAATATATTTCTTATAAAAAACTGTATCAATCAGTATATCCTCCCACAGAAGTTTATAGTAGTGTTGTTGTAGCCCCTCCCCCTAGTAATGCTTGAATTAAAATATCTTTCTGATTTAAATTTCTGAAGTAGTAATTTCCATTTCATATAGCAGAAGGGAAG
Source organism: Rhagologus leucostigma (assembly GCA_013397725.1). Lineage (NCBI taxonomy): Eukaryota > Metazoa > Chordata > Aves > Passeriformes > Rhagologus > Rhagologus leucostigma. The sequence goes on from VZTD01003782.1 coordinate 624,810, forward strand.
ACGTGTGTGTTTTTTCGTACATGCTTTATTTAAATTACCAAAAATATTACTATATATATATCCTTACATGGTTGCAGCTTGTTAACATAAAAATGAACTTTTGAACCTTACTGTTCATATACACAAAAATAGTAATTGAGACTAATGGAATTTGAGGATGGAAACTTAATGCAACAGCAAAAGGAAATTTAAATTGTATTTATGGAAACCATTGATGGTCACTGGAGACTTAAACCAAAAGCAACTCAGGAGAATTGAGGTTCATGAATGGAGACATGAAGAACAGAGAGTAAATGTTTTAGATGAATTCAGTAGTTTTAATACTGGCATAGAAAGGAAATGTTATGGCCGTACAGCTTCTCTGGGAAAAGCTGAGTTCAGACAAACACCTGCACCTCTGGTGAGGGCACAGATTTCTCAATGTCACAGTTTCTTTGGGAACTCAGGCTGTGAAGTTTCCACAAACCTTTTCTTCAAAACAGAGTTGTTCATAGCCATGCTGACTGTAATATTTCTTTAAAATCAAGCTAAAATATCATCAGTGCCTTGGTACTGACAGTTCAAAACACTTCCGCTCTCAATGGCAGCAAAAGGATTATTGCCTTATAGAGCTCTGCAGGTTTCAGCCTTATTAGAAATGGGTTAATGCTAGATTTTAGCCTATTGACTATTGTTGGAAGCAGATTACTCTGCTTGTATAAAATAAAATCTGACAATTGAAAGTCTTAATGTCTGCAAAAGATAATCTGACCAAATATGTGGGTGTTCCTAGTGTTTGGTTTGGGGTGGTTTGGTTTTTTTCCCAAGACCAGTCAACTCTTTGCATACTGTGCAATTCTGGCTGCTAACAAAACAGTATATAAAGCTAAATTAACTTTCTTGTCATAAAATGAGTATTTTAATGAATTTGAAATACTAGAAGAGAATCTTGATTCCTCTTTTTCTCTGGACTTACTACAAGGAATATGTAAGAATTCTTTTTGACTTTTATTTCACTGGCATTGCCTTACCTAGCATAACATTCTGCAGTTCTGACTTTTAGTAAGTTTAGTGATAATATGTCTTCTGATAATGAATAATTGTGCTGTATTGTGGTCAGGAAGCATTTGTAGAGATTGGTGAATACAGCTCTGTCATATCCCTTACTGCTGTGGGACCAAAGTACTGAGCAAGGGGCTGGAATTGTTTTTAACTTTTTGTAATAGCTACTTGAGATGCATTTGCGGGAATTATTTGCCCTTTTGTTCTGGACAAATTTTCATCAAGTAGTCCTTCTTGTTCAAAAAGAGATTTGGGAGAAGACCAGAATATTTCTCATTAACGTAGAAAAAGAATTCTTTTTAATTAAAAAGCTTAATCCAATCTAAATCAGGATTAACACCAAGAGGCTTTCAGTAAGCCAGCTGGCTCTCCTACCAGAGAGAAGTTTTTTGTACAAAACCACCTTACTATACACATCAGTAGCCCTGGACTGTTTCTGTTTTTACCAAGCACACGGAGCTCCATATCATACTGACATGAAATTAGGTCAAGCTCATGCTTGTTTAATTTTGATTTTGCTAACTGATGTCTGCTGCAAAGAGATTTATAGTTGTGATGTTGATATGCAAGTATTTGAAGTATGATTGCCACTGTTTCTTAGCATGGAGAAGACAATTGTGGAAAGTTTGCATTAGCTGCTAGTTGTGTCACAAATGTTCTATAATGCATGGTTTCAAACTGATATTGAGGATTTCATCTGAGCTTCTCTCATGAAAGTCCAGCTGAACTTCCAGGGCAGGGCCAGGAAGGGTTCATGTTGTGAGGACTTCTTTGTATTGTTCCTTCTATGGACTCCTTGAGTCCACTGGACCACTGCTCCTTTGAATCCTCTGAAAGTCAAAGGGGAAGGGCTCCCCTTAAAGCAGGTGATTATTTTATTCTGAAGGGAACCAGGTTGATACTGCCTGTATTTTTATTCCTAGTTCTGCATGAGAATAGCTTGGACTTAGGTGTGAAGAGGGAAAGGATACAGCAAGAAGAGTTTTCCAGAGATAATTATTAAGGTTTAATTTAATATTTGTTGTAATTGTAGCATTTAATTTAAAATAGGGTGGTTTTTTGTACTTTCATGTACTTAAAATGGCTTTGATACTCCTGAAATGTAATTTTAAGTGGTCTATATGTTGTTAGAGCTTATCTTTATTTATGCTTATCTTTTTGATCTCCATTGCAGATGAGGTCTTTAGGCTGCACACCTTAGATTGGAAAAAAAGATAAAGCAGTATTTTTTATCTATGTTGATATTTTAGCTACATGAAGTAGCAAATATCACAATTAACAATTCAGATTTTTGAGGGAAAAATAAAACCTTCTGATTTATGTATAAAGCAACCAGGGTATAGAATTAAATGGAAGTTCTTAAATGAAGCTAAGACCAAGATAAATGGTTTCCATAAAGGAAACAAAAAATGTAATTAAGAGCTTATCTAATCAGTATTTTTAAAATGTAATTAAAATTAATTCTGTAATGACTTAACAACTGTGGGGCACACAGGCTCATTTCTGTTTTTTTAAAACTTCTTTCGAAACTTCTGTTTTACACAAATGCCTATAAAAACATTAAGGATAGAAATCGTGTTTATCACTGTAAATGCCTATCTATACATAGCCAGTGTCAATTAAGCAAACATCACGCTCTATCTGTTGGTGCTACACAGAGTTCTCATAAGGTTATTCTTGGTACTCTAACTTCCTAAGATTTCTACTAAAATATTTAGCTCTTCTACCTTAACCACGTCAGCTGCCGTTCTGATCAGAAGGCAGTGCTGTTTGCTGTCTTCCTTTTTTTGGTTGTTAGACCAGATGGCAATAGCTTGTTTTCCAGATTAGGCTAGTTTAGCCAAGAAGTGTGAAGACAAGCAGGGGTAGAAGTGCAATATGTTGCGAATAACAGTGTATCTTAGCAATTAATTTTATTAAACCTGATGGCAACGTACTAGAATACAGCACTGTCCTTACATATAGGTCTTTCAATTATTTTAACACATAATTTAGTGATTCTTTTTGCTTTTTTGCTAGTCAATGCCCTTTAAAAAAAGTGAATTATTATATGGCTGCAGAAAGCTTATATAATAATATAAATAACAAATATGTATAAATAAGCACCGGTCTCCAGGCTGCCTTAGTAAATAGAGTCTCTACAGACTAGAGTCTCTAGAGACTCTATAGACACTCTATATTGATCTTGCTTTTTTTCACTATTTGAATTGGATTTTTCTTGAAGGAGTGACATGCACATTTGTATAGTGGAATGCTTGTGACAACTGTATGTGTGTAGAAAACAGTTCCATTAACTTTTCTTGCTAACACTGGAGACCTGCATTAGGATATTAAGGCACTATAAATAAGAGCAAACCCTGCTGTTATATACTCAGCTGAGGTTTATTATTTAGAGAACAAATGCCTGGTTTGCATCTATTTTTCTTTGCTTTTATCATAGTCACAGTGCTTCATAACAGTTTAGTGACAGTTTTGGGGTTCTGAAAAGCCACAAACCTTTTCCTTGTGTGATTACATCCTTCTCTTTACAGCTATCTGTTTACTTGTCCTAACGAAACAAGAAATTGCAAGTGACTGGGAGAAAACAAAGATGAATGGTGACTGTTGTGTTTGCTCTCATGCTGATTCATCAACTTGAAGTGAACGTTTGGGTCAAGCAAAACAGATAAGTCTGAAGTTGGAAAGTTTATGGAGCTGCTTGACGTATGCTTATTTTTAAATATACTACTACATCATGGTGCCTAAAGATGTTGCTTCTGTACCTTTTTACCTAACTTTGTAGTTAGTACTATGTGCAGTATTCAGGAGTCATAGCAGTGATGCTGTAGTTAGAGCTGAAGATGTGTTTTAAGTATGCACCTTTTGTTTTAAAGCATTCACAAATTTTTGAAAATTTCATATTTGGTAGAATTAAGCCTTCTATTTTCTTCTGTTTTGTTGGATGCTGTTTTACCAAAATATCTGCTATAAGCCATATTGTTTCTGGGAATAGCCATGCTTGTTGGGGTACCTAAACTTTGATTTATATATGCAATTCATCTGATATGTAACTTCCCTTGGGATTTTGTCTTGTTTTGCCCTTCCTGGGACAACTTGAGATACAGGCCCTTACCTGTCCTGTATATTATGTGACTATGAGACAGGTTGACTTAATAGTACATGCGTGGTATGCCTGGCCTTAAATCCAAAAAGGGCCACAACATAGTCTTTCTTGTGCAGTGGAATGCTGGAAGAAAAATACATAAGGCTGTATGTTAACTGTAGTTTTAAGGAAAAAAAAGACAAAGAAAGCAAATACTTGGTCAGACCCTAATCTCTCTTCCTTACGAAATTTGCAGAAAAATGAGAAATGCAGGCTCTGATGTTCAGACCAGGTTGGATGTACAGACATGTAGGATACTGATTTCACTGTTGGGTAAACCTTTTTTCTTTTAGTTTAAAATCAAAGTCTTAACAGTATTATTCACTAAACAATATGTTTCTACTTACATGTTCAAAATAAAGCCCTGGCAAAAATGCTATCTTGAAATAAAGTGATGGATATCAAGTGCTAATGGAACTGTAGCAGGCTTTTCAGAGTTGCTACTTCTAATTTTCAGGCAGCTGCTGCATTAGATTTCACTTAATGATCTCAGTGCCTCCTTGGAGGTCTGTGTTGGGATTTTTGAGGGGGGTTATTTTTTCTTTTAACTAGTTCCAATGAGCATTTGTTGGAGTTTAAAGTTTGGAGTTTGAAAACAATTCTCTTCTGTCTGGACAGTTCTGAAGTGCAGAACAGTCTTTTCCTTCTGTTCTGAAAGTGCATTAACCACTACGAAAGAAAATGTTTTGGCAATATTAGTGACTTCTACTTGGTCACTGACCTACTGGGGTTTATTACAAAATATCTTTTATATCTATTTCTTCTCATGCATTACTGGAAAAGAAACAAGCTGGAATAAAATTTCTAAAATTAGTCAATAGAATTTCTTGCCGCTAAGGTAACTGAATTCTTAGAAGGGGAAGAAAACATGGCGTTCTGACCTGACTGAAAAAACTTTAAATTACTTTTCTGGTATTATTTTAAGCTTTGTACTCTCTTTCCATCCTGGTTTGTGCTTTGCGTGTGATCTTTGCTTGCTATAGGTCAGAACTGGGTTCAGAGCACGTATGTCCTGAATTTGAAGACCTTTTAAATATAAATGTTAAATTAAAGGTTTTAGCAGGTATTTCATAGGCTGACTAAAGACAGCTAGACTTGCAAATGAAACTAACAGTCTTTTTTGTCTAAAAATGCAAATAACTAAAATACCATAAGGGTTAAGACATTTGTAATTGGGAAAGTTGTTCCGAACTACACAAATAAATATCTAAGAAAAGAAGAAAGCCAAAGGTCTGAGTTATTCTTTTAAGCAGAATAAGGTATGGCTACTTCATAAGGCATTAGCAGTGCTTTCCAGAAGTGTCGTTCCCTGAATGGTATCATTGTTAACCAAAATTTCTGAAGTTGTGAAGTGATTGGAAGTTGTGAAGTGATTGGTAGTAGTGTGCGTGAGGGGCTGGGAATGCAATAGGACCGTGTACCCTCTGTCTAAGGGCAGTGGTCTGCTGCTTGGGTACTAGTGTTCTTGATGTGTGACTGAAAAAAATTAACTGAAATTGCATTTTTGTTTCTCAGAAATCTCTTTTATTATCTTTGCCCACAAATATGTGTTGGTCTTCAATTCCTGAAATTTCTAGAGAACCAGTGGTGGTTCTGCTCTTAGTAGGACTTAAAACTAGAGCAGAGTATAGTTGTTATTTATAAAGATCTTTGAAAAAGTTGGTATGTTAATACTGATACTTTGCACAAATTTAACTTTTAGGCACTTTTTATTACTTCAGTCTATATTTTTCCCTCCGATTTAATTGGGTATAGTGACACAAATCCTCCATGGCCATAAATTGTCATAGCACCGTTGAGTCTTTCTCTTCTCTCCATCCCTGAAATACTGATACCTACATACAGCTACCCTCTGGTTTGTAAGTCATGTGCTGCTAAACAGGTCCCAGAGGAGGTCACATTTCAGTGACGGATGAAGGCTGTGTGTATATGGTAGGTGTTGAAAATGATTCAGAACATTAACTTTGCTACAGAATTATGATTCGGTTTTAAGCTGCTGTTCAGTTTTCATTCTTCATCAGAGGAGAATGGAGCCCATAGTGAGTAGGTTTCCAGTCCTGCTTGGGTTCGGTATTTAGGCCAATCATGTGTTTAATGCAGCTTTTGGGTAGGGAAACAGCTTGAGAGCTGCTCAGTGCCTCAGGCTACCAGCTGCTTGCCTAATTGGCCTGAGAGCACAGTGGCAAGAATGCTGAGGCACCAAGTCAGCTGGCTTCAGTGTTGTTCCCAACTGGAAGAAACCTGCTTATTGGTTTAACATGGCATCCAGTGGTGTAGATATACAGCAACTGTTTGCTCAGGGATGGGGCTAGCAACACTAGCTGTCCAGTTCCTTCACATCAATTCAGTGTGACTGAAGTTTGAGATTTTTTCCTCTGCTGGGCAACAGTTGAAGGCTGCTGAGCTAAAATTTATTTTAAGACTGAGTCTTTCTTCATCTGAGTGGGAGCTTTTACAACAAAGCGTGGCAGGCACATAAGACATGTTGAAGAGAGTAATATCAATGGATATCAATGTAATATCAAAGTAATATCAATGGATACATACAGAAGGAAAATAGATGTAGAGGACAAAGAACATAGTTTGGGAAAGTAGAGCAGTATGCTCTGAATTATCCTTCCAGTTTCTCAGTGAACTTGATTTTGACAGCCAGCAAGGCTCAAAATGTGTCTTTCATCAAGAATGGTAAGTGCTAAGTTGTAGGGTAAAGAAGAATTTCTGATTTTGATAGATTTCTTTGTTCAGAAATCCCAGGAGGTTCTTATGCTTCTATGAAAAATGTGAAGAATTTGAAATGTTTGGTTTTGTTAATCTTTAAGTTGTTAAAATCCATGACACACTATTTTCTTTGGGAAGATTTTGTATGCAGTTATGCAGTTAACACTTGGATTTGAAGTAAATGCTAATAAGCTTGTTTTACCTAAGACATTCATCTGTTTGAATGTGCAAGGAATGTAGACTAATAACTGCTTATGATCACGGTCATTTGTTTCTATAATTATTTAAATATTGTTCATTTGGGTGATTTGTTTCTGTAATTATGTAAATATGGTTCAGCTGGATTTTCAGATATTTTCAGAAGTATGTGTGGGTCCACTGCATTTTCAAAGGTGATTTTATTAGTTGAGATCCTTGGCCTGTCCATTTCTCTCCAAGTGTTTCTTGTTAGTAACTTCAGAGCTTGTTGAGGAACTGCTTTGACTTGAAAGGGCAGCGACCTTGAAGTGATGGTGTAGGGATGAAATGTTGCTATTAGTGCTTCTGCTGAAGGAGAAGACAACTTGCCCATGATATGTTATTTTCTGGTAGTATCTGACTGGCAAACCAATTTGTTGCTAGCCATGATATTTTGTGGTTTATTGCTACAAGAGGATGGCTCAAGAAATATAAGTCATGCCAAGATGCTGAGTTACAGAAATAGGATGGAGGAGGAGTTAGAAGAACGTATAGACAAATAAGTGAGAAAACAAAATTGTTCTGCTGTTTACAAAGCAGCTACTTCAGCCAGCTCAGGACTTTCTGCAAGTGATTCATCTGCTGGTAAATAATTAGTGGAGCAACTGTTATTTCACTGATCATATTGGTACTGCCTATGTGCAAACTGTCCTTGCAGTTGATGAAAGCTTGCTTGCAGGACAACTGCACATGGCACTACAGAGTGTATCCCAAGGGTATAGCAACTATATTGTGTATTACAGTGAAATTAAACAAGCAATAATAAAAAAGCATGAGAATATCTTATGTCTTAAAATTATCCTGTATTACAATTTTATGAAAACCTGTCTTATATTCAAAGGTATCGCTTGCTTAAATGCTGCATATCTTTTTAAATGGGTGTAGTTATGTAATGTGAAATTTAGAGTGTATGGTGTTAACTCTGTTTAAGCATTTGGCTCTTAATAATTTTGCATAGGTGTTTTTCCTACCACATGAAGTTTAAATAGAATGCAGTTAAAGCAATGAGACTGTAGGACATTTTGTCCACTGGATCTCTGAGAGGAAAGAGATCACCTATCCTGATTTTTTTTTGTTTTCAGTGAAAGCATTCCAACCTTATGTAGACATGTTCTTGTAATCAAAGTTAAATTTGCAGAGCTGGCATCTAAGGAGATTTTTGGTAAACACAATATATTTAGTAAATACTTAACATCTTCTTCCTCCCCATCTTCCACATGTGAAATGTCATTAAAGCATACATTGCATTTAGTACCATACTTCTAAAAACATATAAGCATCGTTCATTTTTCAGCCATTACAGGGCTTCTACTTCCAAGCTTATTTAAATTTATAGAAGAGCAAATGAAGTAGTTAATCAAATGCCCATTAACTCCTCGAATTATCTAACTTCTGATTACATGGATATCCCAAAGACTATTCTTAGTTGCATGTCACCATTACTGGACCTCTTCCACTCTCCAAATTATAAATTAACTAACTAACCTCACCAATAAATAAAATTGATACGCTTTGTTTTAAGAGTTAAACTAACTTTTCAGTAAGCATCAGGAGAGCTTCCTGACTTCACAGGAAAAACTGCAAACTATTTGTGACTGGGAAAAAATGTGCACTTTCACAAAACTTGCAATTTTTGTTACTGTGTTACTCATAGACTAGAATGAAATAGGCCGTTAGAATGGCTGACCAGGTTAGACACTTCCAGGTGCTTCTCTGCTTCTCATTGCAACTTCTCTTGCGCTTTAGCAGTTTATATCCTTCATTTCAGCCTTTGTTTTTTAACTATTGCAGTTATTTCAAAAAGTTGATTTCAGTGCTTCATCGTAAAGATCAGTTTTTGTTTTAGTGTGAAATTTAAAGCCTCCTTATTTTTTCATAATATGACTGTCTGTATACTACAGGCTTGTGAAGGTTCTGCTCCTTACATGAGTTCTTGCTTTCCCCCTCGCCATGGGAAGCTGAAGGTGGTTGGATGCAATAGCCTTTCTGCTAATTGCATCCAATCATGCAGCCTTTATATCTTATGTGTGGTCTTTAAAGTGCACTTATCACACTAATTCTTGAATCATCGAGGTTTAAAATACCTCGTTAGAGGAATACTTCTCATAAATCCTCTTGCAAATCATGTCTGTTTCTCAAATGTTTCCCTCTTCCTTGTGAAAGAGGAAGCTTCCCTCTGTGCCAGCCAGCCTAATCAGCCCTGGGGTTCTGTGCAGCTATGATTCAAATCTAGCTTAGATCTACTACTCTGGTGTAGAAAATACCAATTAAATTAGTTTCATTTCAGTCTCTCTAGGTGGTATTCAATATCGGTGTAGCCTTGGGCAGCCACATGGTTAACTATGTTCCCTACCAAATGCTCCCTCTAATCTGTTACTGGCAGGAAGGGGAGAGTTGCCAGCCCCATTTTGTTGTAGCCATCTTCAGAGAGATGAAACCTGAGTCTGCTGCCTCATCTCTTCCCAAAATAGGACGTTTGCCAGCAGTGATGGGAGAGGTAGCAAATGAGAAAGGAAGGAGCAAAAACTGTGACTGATGTAGTGGGGAGCAACAGATGTCATGTGGAAAATTGAGATATACTCAATAAGCATTTTCTACAAACATTTTCATACTGATGTAACTTAGTTATGGGGTGTGAGATACAAGCATATGAGAGAGTGAGTGAGTTTAAGCTTTGAAGCATTTCAGACAGATGGAAGTTTGTGGTTTAAGACAATTTATGTGGAATTACAGGGTAGGCTATTCACAGCTTAATGATTCTGCTTTAAAAGTGATTTTATGTTATAATTAAAGAGATTTGGTGAAAGAGAATAGAAGGAGCTGGGTTAAAGAAGCAAGGAAATACAGGCCAAGAGCTGCTGCTGCTGCTGTTAAAAGCGTGTCATCCATAAAGAGCTATACCCTGTAAAAGAACATAATGCAGAGAATTACGTGTTAGTCTTGTGATATCAACTTCAGCTTACACTGTTGATAAATGCAGACTTCTTTGAATATATTATTAAAGGCAGTATCGCCATAAATGAATAAGAAAAAGTGCTTTGACATCTGTATTACAAATTGTATTAAAGTACATACTTATCTGGAACAGAAAAATCTGTCTCTCCATCAGCACAGGGTATTTGATATTCAGCAGCATAAAAAAAGAAAAAGCTGTAATACTGTGAGGTTTCTTTTCCAAATAAGCTTTTAGCACTTGAAGCAATGTTCAATTACTCAGAGTATTGCCCTTTGTATAAAAGGAAAGATGGTTTATTTGCAAAATACTCACTCTGCCAAAATGTGTTGTTGATAGCTTGCCTTTCCATGTTTCTTCCTTTTTGATGTATTTGATGTATTTCAGTACTCAGAGATCACTCACCTTAATGTTACCTGTTTTGTAAGCACCTCTTGATTCTATTCTTGTCAAACTTCAAATTAATAAAACTAATTGAATTTTTGCAACCCCATTTTTTGTAATGCTTTACTCTTGGGGCTTGTATCAATTGAAATAAAAAACCAGTAGTTTCATCTGAAGGACAGTGCCTCTGCACAATCTGTTGACTGTGGTCTCTGGTGTTAGTCTTTCCGTTTCCAGAAGACTCATATTCTTCAAACTGTTTGATTTATTTTTTCCATTATAACTTTTAAATAGGTGTATTGTAGAAATTATTTGAGGTATTTCAGGGATGTCACCATTTTGATAGTGCATTATCAACATTTTTCTTTACAGATGATGACTCTAAAGACAGTGACATCAGTGTGAGTCATTGAGTATGGTCTGTGTTCCCTACGCATATTGTTTTCTAGGCTTTGTGTTCTGTGTTGGACTGTCTTTCGTTCATTTTTATAGATTAAGTTTTGTTCAGGTATGTCAGAAATATATAGGACAGCAAGTGTTTCCTTTATTGCTGAGGAGTTACTGCTTTTCACTAGATTGTGTTCTAAGGTTTGAACTTCAGAACTGGTGATATTTACATTGAAATTTTGTATTTTTCATCCTTAACAGAAAGGGCTATCGCAAGACATGAAGTCAGAGAAATAGAGCAACGTCATACAGTAGATGGTCCCCGACAAGATGTGACACTGGATGAAGAAGATGATGTGGTGATTATTTACAACAGAGTACCCAAGACTGCCAGCACATCCTTCACAAATATTGCCTATGATCTCTGTGCGAAGAACAAATACCATGTTCTACATATCAATACAACCAAAAATAATCCTGTTATGTCTCTGCAAGATCAGGTGAGCTGCTGAATTTGGGATGTCTTTATGAAACAAGGGAAGAGCACAGGAAAAAAAAATTGCTGTTGTAAACTTGAGTGATCTGATGTAATTGGCTTTTATGTCACATTTTCCAATATAAATGAAATCTAATATGTTCATACTTTCTTTGTAGGGAATTAATATTATTTCTTAATAGGTTTAGGTTTTTGCTGGGCTACTGGAGGTGATAAGAGTCTGATTCTTGGACAAAAACAAAGCTAAAAAGGGACATGACTTGGGTAGAAATGACCTTTGTTGTTATAACTGTTTTGGCTGTGTAATACTACTTGCCTGTCATGTCCATCTGCAGTGAATGCAGTCTTAGGCAGTTTGCTCTCTGAGTAGTGCAGGCACTGTGCCATGCTGTCAGGGCTAGACTTGTGTCTTTGGTACTGGGTCTCACAGGTGATAAAAAACATACAGAAAAGTGGTTGTAAATAGCTTGCACTGTGAAGGATGGGTCACTTTGCATCCATTTAAAGCTCTCACGCTGAAATCACTGTAGTACCAGACTAGAAATGATCATGGCTACCACTGCATCAGATGATGAGTATTTAAAAAAGGCGATAAAGGATCAGTGCCTTGTTTTTGTTAGGCTGGGGTGAGAAAGTAGGTTTGTTGGTTTATTTTCTTTAATATTTTCTTGGCTTACATGAGTGCACTTGCAGGGAACCCAGGTTAGAAATCTGAAACATCACTATCTTCATCCCTGCCTGTAAAACGAATGTTTCCAAACTCTGTATTGCCGGTTGTATGCTGATCACTTAAGTTGATATGCAGCAGAGGCACGAGCTGTTCTGCATTGCAGCATGTCAGCACTGAGCCTTCCAGCTCCTTTAAGTGCGTGTCTGCGGGCAGAAGCAGCTCAGCACAGCTGGACTGGGACGAGGGGAAGCAGATGCTGAAGGCCCTCTACTTCCAGTTCTGTATGTGGGAGGAAGGTTGAGGTAGGGATCTCCATGCTGAGGAAATCATGGACTTGAGTGATACTGGAATCTGTTTTGTGATAGTGGGGTTGTGTTACTGTTGAGTATTTCCTCCTGTAAAATTGTTTCCTAAATATGAAGGTGATATTGTCATACATGATTACTGGAATTATTAAGAGTAAATCTGCTAGCCATCACTATAGTCCTGTCGACTGCATAGAACAAGTACTAAAGACCTGTGCACTAAGAGCAGAGTGATTCTTCAGATGATTTAATAAGCCTATATCTGTTAATTAAAAATCATGTTCAAGTCAGTCATGCTTCATGCTGCACTTCCCACCAAATTCTGTTTCTGTCAAGGTGTCTCTTGAAATGGAGGTCTGTCCTGAAGGATAGGAGAGCTAGTCATTGAATAGGTATGAATTAAACACAGGCTACCTTAAATTTCTACTTCTGTTTGAACTTAATGCAAATAAAATTTGTTGTTCACTGGCTTAGTTTTGTGTAGAAGAAATTCTTCGTCTTCTCTCTAATAATAACCTGTTGAAAAATGAAAATCTGTCAGTTCTGAGCATGTACACAATACTCTCAGTCCTACCTTCATTTGATACTATGCTCTTGTCCAAGGTGGTAAATCATGTACTTTAATTAGACAGTTGATACTATTCTTCTTAGGTGGCCATTAACTGGGAGATGCTGACAATGAAGAACTTCATATATTGCATAGCTGTTCAAAGTTGCAGAAATAATTATTCATCTCTAATACATGGAGATAACAACTTGCCATTGTAAGTCATAGTGCATAATTCTGGAGATGGCAGGGGTGCTGAGTGGTAGCTGATGACGTTTTGCTCCGTGTGGGCTTGAATTAGCATGACATTCATATGCCACCTTCAGCAGTGTAGCTCGTTTAGGTGCATTAGGTGTGTATGCGCCAGTAGTAAAATACATAAACACATCATAGAGACAAAATTGTTCTGTCAGTGATACTGTTTGTTAAAGCAAATCTCCCTAAGCAAGGTGAAGATTGTCTTGAGCCTGGCAGAAATTTGTAAATTAGTGAGCCTTCTTTTGTGCAGTATTTCTGCTGTACTTTTTCCAAACTGCTGTAATTCTGTAACAGATTTTAAGTTCTCTGCCCATATGTGAAACCTTTACTTCTTGAATGCAGTATGAAAAAAATGATATTTAAAATCCACTCCAAATATAGTCTGTATCTGATCTGAGATAATCCGATAAGAGTTCCTAACACTCATTTTAGTTTCAGGTGTAACTTGTCCCAGCAGCCCTCCTTTCTTTTGCAGTGTCTCTGGCAGCAGGATCCTGGGAGTTGCTTCTCTTTCCCCAGGTTGGGCCTTTTCTTTGCAGCAAGCTGAGTGCCATGTTGCCTGTACTGCATTTTTGACCTGTGTGGTCTGTAGTAGAAACACTTGCTTTTTGTAATTAAATCCAAGTAGTTGTTTGGTTGAATTTTATTTGCTGCTTGCATGTTTCAGCAATGACACTTGGTCCATAAAAGGATGCCTATGTTATGTCTATCAGGATGGCATACCAGCCACACAAACTTTATTGGTTTTGTTACATGGTAAAATTGTCATCTAAAACACTTAAAATTAAATTACTGTTCTGCATTACAGCATGTATTCTTAATATATTATTGAAAAAGTGGGTGTGAGAACATTCTCTATACTTTTACGAATGCTGCAATTATCCAGTGTTTCGCTCCCTCAGCTTGCTGTTTTCTGTTTCTTTTTATTTTTTCTCCTTTGGTTTCTCTCTCAATTTTTCTCAAAAGAGCAACCTGAAAATATATTATCTTCCTTCCAAGTACATTCCAGAACAGTTGATCTCTCAGAGGACAGCACAGTCGTAGTGGCTTTAGTGGTACTTACTTCCTCTGCTAGTGCAGATTTCAGTGGCTGTCAGAAGTGGAACAAGAAAAAGGCTGCAGCAACTCTGTTAGAAGTGGAAGTACTGTCATGTGGTCGCGAACATTTAAGAATTTTTCTCTTGGAGTTAGATGGTCTACTGAGTATGAGTGCTGCATGTGTACCAGTTGTATTTTCCTTCTGAGAAAGAGCTATCAGTGCAAGGCAGGTATCCTGGCTGTGCTGTGGCTGAACTGGTGAACTCAGTCTTTCCACCATCTCACAAAATTGCTTCTCGACTGTCCTTGCCTTGAGCTTGCTTGTGATTGTTCATATCATGCAGCCAAAGGTGTGCTGCTTGCCTGTTTCCAGCATTCCTGACCCTCTGATTCAGAGCTAACTCAGACAGACTCGTGCACACTCACGCACACGCTTGCACACTCAGACCCCCTCTTGCACACTACCACATACACACACTATTGCACTCACACACTGAGACACAAGCAGTCACACTCACACACACCATCAAGCTCAGACACACAATCACACACAGATGCACGCACACATGCACACGCACATGCTTGCACATGCATGTGTGCATGCGTCTGTGTGCGTGCATGTGCATGCGAGTGTGATTGTGAGTGTGTGTCTCAGTGTGTCTGATGGTGTGTGAGTGAGTGTGTGTGGTCAGACTGTAGAGAAGAGGGACTGATGGTTGCAGTTAATGAACTTAGAGCATCACTTTAGTTTGCACACATGGCTTTTTCTCAGACCAGGTATGCTGGTTGGGTTTTTCCTCCTTTTGGCTCACTGGGACTTGTTTTAAATTCTTACCGTCCTAGAAACTGAATGTGTTTAACTTACCTTTCAGGACATCTTATGCCCCTAGTGTATGTTTGATCTGGCTTTTTAATTCAGTGAACCTCAGCTGATTTCCCACTTACTAAGGGCTGTGAAGCAACTTTGTAGCTGATTATATAAAAGCACCATGAAACACCTTCACAGGAATTCCATTCACGTCTATATGAACTTTTAAAGTCACCTCAAATTTTATTCAGTTGGGCTCAGATGGAGAAGCTTGCTCTGTCTCTTGAAAGCTCCAGTATCCGCTAAGCTCTGAAAAGAAAGGTAAAATTGATCATATTTAACAGTATGAAGCAGTGAGCAATATTCATCTCTGACCTAAAATGTGTGAATCCAGACTCATTAGGCTGTCCGTGACCTGGAACAATTCTGGCTTTTGGAATGCTGCAAACTGTGGGAGAAAAAAAATATAATCTCTTGCCTGCAGGCTAGTTATGGGCATTAAAAACTCTAGTTCTCAGGGGCTCAGCATGTTTTAGGCCCATCTTAAGACAGGTGCAAATGTCACAGCTATCTTGATAAAACCTTCCTAGCCTTCTCGTAGCTTGGCTGGCGTTAGAGGCTAGACTATCCATCATATGTTTGTAAAAATTATTTCCATAGCAGACAATAACATTGTAAGACAAAGGCAATGAAGGATTTTTGTAACTGTTACTGGAACATCTACGGTTTGATGCCAGATGCTGGCATAGGGATGTAAGACAAAAACCTTAGGATTTTGTACTTAGCGTAACCTTATGTCTAGTCCTAGTCTATCAGAAACTGAAATCTAGATGATGTAAGATTTCAAAAAGTCTGTTCATGGAAACGTGAATGTACCTTTAATATGTGGGCTGCACTGCCCAGCATAAATAGCATAATCGGTTTACTTGCGGGGTTATATCAACCAACCATGGCATTTTGGGGTTTGTGGGTGAAGGAAGGAAAGGTGATTTATATTTTGTATTTAGAAAACTATTTCCCAGGTAAAGAAAAATTTATAGCTGAGGTTCTCCACTGAAAATATTGTGTCATTAATCTTGGAAAGATACAGTCAATGGAAGTGTGGTTTATTTCAGTAGCAGTAAAGGTAGTTCAGCTGGATTCAAAGTCCCATGTTACCAGTTTGTGCTATGGACAAAACCAGACAGAAAGCCAGCGCAGTTCATGAAACAGCATTGTGTAACATCGTGTAGTGCTTTTCAGCTAGATTTGCCGTAATTTTTATGTGCAATATATGGTTTAAATTTTGTAATGCCACAGACTATGAAACTTGTGCACTGAATGAATTAATGTTGCCTGTTACTAAAAAGTGATATACATTGCTCTTATCTGAGAGTCTTAAGAGCCAGTGTTTAAAGAAATAAGTACAGGTTACCAACTTCTTAAATCCTAGACCATGAGTTTTGCACATTTGAAGAAACAGGAGCAGGCCAGTCTCACCTCTTAAAATCCTCAACACGTAGGTTATAGTAAATAGTAAATATTATGCTTCAGGACACTCTCAATCCACTTGACCTTACAGAATGTTAGTTAGTGTGTTGTCTTGAGCTCTCAAACTTTCCTTTTTTGGCTCTCTTGTCTCACCTCAGTATCTTTGTGGTTATCTGTTTCTCTGTATAACAGAAAAGATATTGCAGATGTGCAGAGAACACTATCTTTTAATTCACAGCCTCAGAAATGGCATATCTTTGTCAGACAGCTCAGGCAGTACAAATTTATCATCCTCTCTTTATTATCCAATTCACTAGTTTTGAAATAACTTTCAGTTACATGCTTTGATGTTAAAATAGTCTGTTCATCTAATAAAGCCAAGCTCTATCAGGATTTGCATGTCCCATGTAATTTGATCTCACTCCCTGGTTTGAGGCTTGTGTCTTATTTTGTTCTTTGAAATGTAAAGCTGTTCCTATTTTTGTGAAGTTTGCCAATAACTGCTTTATCAGCCCTTGTTCAAGGGTTACTTCATGCTTTGGCATGCAAGTTTCACTGAAGTGTTAGGCTTAAGATGACTATTCAAAACAGTAAACTCTAGATCTGATTTACTTTGCATGCATGTATAACATTTCTGGATTACTTGTGCATTGCATTTTGGGATGGAGGAGCAAATAGACCATCAGATTCATTTCTTATGCCCCAGTAAAATAGGTCTAAGAACATGCTGTAAATCTTTTACACTTTTATGTGAGGGACTGAATATGTGTCAGACAATTCTATCAAATATGTACAAATATTTCTACTGAAAGAATTCCACATTCCTTTCAAATTACAAATAAAACGGACTGAGAAAAATACAAATGTTTGTCTTGCTGATGTTTCTGTGGTAGCTTTCCTTCTCATTGCTATATTCTGCTTTTGTTTAGTTTCTGATCGTTAAATTCTGATGATCTAAAATCAGTCATCTGTATGCTGCAGAAAAGTCTATTTTAGCCGGCACAATTTTTTTTGGTAATATTCAAAATAGACTTTTTTATCTAATGCATTACATGACTTTACTTAAAAGCCAGGAAACACCGTGTGTGGGGAAATATAATGAGCAGTACAGAAACACTTTCTGTTGCCCGCTTTCACAGGTCCGATTTGTGAAGAATGTGACTTCCTGGAAGGAGATGAAGCCAGGATTTTACCATGGCCATATATCGTACCTGGACTTCGCCAAGTACGTTCCCGTGGCGGTACCTGCGGAGCGCGGAGCGGGCTCCAGCTGGGCTGCCAGTGCCCTCTAGTGCTCGGAGCCTGGGAACCGCAGTTTGGTAAAAACGCTCACACTGGTGTTCCCATATGGCCACTGTTTGGGGTTGATTTTCACCGATTTCTCTTGTTTTCTTGCATGACAAAATGTAGCCGAGTCTCATTTTAAGAAGACCATTTATATACTGGGATTAGTATTTCTTGTCTAAATTCCAAGCTTGTTTTACTGAAAATCATGGCTTTTCTCTGAAAAACTGGCAGCTCTGTTTTAGGATTGGCTTCCCATTTGGGGAAATTCAGCATACCTGTTCTCAAAAATGTTTTATGTAAAGAGTAACACCACCTGCCTCTTAATTTATGTGATTCTTCTTTACCTTGGTATCTCTTTACGCTTTATTGAAATATGAAAAGTTATATTTTGAAGTAGTTTTCTGGTCTGTAGTAGTATGACTTGCTAGAAAAAGCATTGAAATAACTGTTGTGGAGTTAAATGCTGCTACTGCTGAAATTAAATTAAGATAAAATATGGTAAAAACCTCCCACTGACTTCAAAGGTTCAGGAACATATCTTTATTCCCACTTTCATATGTTTTCCTGTCTTATATTTGCTTCTGGATCTAAAGCAGTGATCCTCAGTAGCTCAGTCTTATAAAACCTCCCCTTGAACTGACAAGTCAGTTTTGCTTAAGATGCTTACTAGGCAGTGCTTCATCTTGCACTTGAGGCATGTGGAAAATGATTTAAAATTGAAAGTGGAATTTTCAGATCTCATTTCATTTGATGTGGCACAAATGATAGTAACCACTACTTTTACCTCTTGCCGACGGTCACTCCTCAATGTTGTTATGTTTCTCTGCATTAAAGTATTTATTTAAATTCTTTTTTGTATGTAATAATTCCTTTTGTTTAGTCATTCCTTTTAATTACTCATTCTGTCATGTACACTGATTTTTAATTTGAACTTTTTATTACAAAGAATGAAATGGGGAAGTGAGACCTTCACAGATTCCCAATACAGTATATTATTACAGAAAATGCTAAAAGCTGCAATAGTAGCTGAAAATGACCAACGGCACCAAGTTTGCAAAAAGTAACGGGCAAAAAGTGTTACTTGCAAATCAGTGAATCAAATAAAATATATCAAAATTCATTCGTTTCCTTTCTGCTTTTTTAAAATTAAAATACTTCAACATTAATAAACACTTGAACTTAGTAACAGCTTTCTGGTGCAGCAAAGCTGAGTGTTATTTTATACATTAGTTCATAAAGCTGAAAACATTTTCAGATACGGGAACTCCTAAAACTAAAACAATTATTTTACATCTAGAAAGCATCTAAGCAATTTCACAGATTTCTTTCATCTGCATTTTCCTCCGGGACTGTGTTATCCTTGTCTTTGTTGTTTGTTATCCTTTCACCTGAGTGATTTTTTTTTTTCCCTACAACAGCTTGCTTTCTCATACTTTGGGTTTTCATTGTTAAAATAATATCTTGAATACGCTGGTTGTGCTTGACAAGGCCCACACCTTTAAGGCTGTGAGGTATGTTCTTGTAATGAACATTTTTGTAGTTAAGAAGTGTAAAATATTTCAGAAGAATCAATGCTTCCTTATACATGGACATCAGACTTAGGTCCACTGTCAAATATCAGAAGTACCTCTTAAAATATGCTGAAACTTGAAGTACTGGATTCCATCGAGGACTCACAATATTGAGGACAGGTTATAATCCATCAGTGTAGAAACTACAGTAATAAAAGTTCAATTTTTTTCCCTTTTTATGTTTTTAAAATTTCTTGTCCATTCTTATTCCCTATTTTCTCTGGTAAATAGTTGGGAAAAAAAGTTCTTTGACAATGCAATTGCCAATTCATTGTCATTATTAATAAAGTTACAGTAACAACTTAGGTTACTGTAACTGAAGCTAGTTCTGCAAGCTGGTGTGCAAATCCGTGCGATTGTACAATCCAGCAGAAGCGTTTCTAAGGACTTGGACATGTTCATTAACCCACAGATATGTGCTGCTCATTGGTTGAGTCTGCTGCTGTATCAAAATGGTTACAGCTCTCTCAGCATCTGCAGTAGTCTGTGGAAGGGGACATGTGCATGTCTCACGCACTTCAGTGGACCTTAAAGAGGATGCAGTTCAAAGCCTGGACTTTGCAGCAGAATGGTTGAAACATTCACACACTCTGCTTTGCAGGCTTTGGAAAGTCAGAGCTGGCATGCAGACAGATGTCAGCAATGCCACCTTTGAGTGCTTCAGGCTGTCCCATTGGTACTCTGCTGGCAGCATTGGAGAATCAATTGCTCTTTCTGTAGCCTTTAACAATTTCTCTGTAGTGCTGGTCTTTGGCAAAAGTAATGCCTGTTAATTGTTTTTTTTCTAACTTCCTCCTTTCTGCTGCTTATGCTATGTTTCTGTTCTTCAGCTTTTCAGCTTAAGATTCCTCATATGTACAGTATCTGGTAGTAAAATTTACCCCTTTGACAGTAATGGTACTGCATCTTAAAACTATGGATGCTCTGTTTTAGCCAAGCTAGGAGGCATGAATGGCCCTCTGTCGATGCAGAAGGCTTTCCCAGTTTGCATCGGAACAGAAGAGAACTTTTTTTTTCAGCTTTTAGCTTTACATCAGGGCACTTGACACACTTGCAATTTCCACTGTGATATAAACTCTTTAATGTTTGGGTACCATAATTATTTGCCACAGGATGTCTCAAATGGAAGAGAAAATAAAACTGAGAAATGTTTTATAAAAGCTGAGTTGAATGTAGATTACTGAAAGGTAGCATTTGCATGAAACAGTTTGGTGGTTTAAATCTTTCTCATGTGTCGCGTGAGCTTACCCACCTCATTTCATCAGGCTTCTGTTTGTACTGCAGTACATCAAAATTTGCTTAGGGTAAATGTCTAAGGAAAAATTTAGTATCTTTAGATAGAGAAGTTAATATGGTTACAGATACTATCTTAGACCTATATTTAATAAGCATAGCCATCTGCATTCAGCCCAGGCAATGGATGGGCTCTGAGCTCTGTCTTCCTGCTGTTACAGTTAATGTCTCTGACAACTGGACACCTGCCAGGAAAACCACTCATAGCATTGCAAAGCCCAGTTCACAAGAGCAGGAACTCAATATCAAACTTCTTTGTGCTTACTATAAACATGTATGTGGCTGCTAAACTAGTTAAGGCATTTCTAGAGTAAGGATGATTGTGTAAACATTTTTAGCATCTATTTGTATTATAATATGTCTGGTTTGTTTGTTTCTTTAATAATAAACCCTTAAAATCATAATCCTAGGCAAACTGAAACTGAGCTTACTTTCACATCCACGTGATATGCTGGATATGAGGATGAAGTGATCACTAAACTTCCTCTTAGTCTCATGTATTCTGTGTATAGATTTCACTTGCAGCAATAAAGACAGGCTTTTACGTATTAGATGAGAAGCTTTGCTTTGTCCTTTGAAAGATGTTTTTTCCTCTTTTACTTTAGATTTGGTGTTAAAAAGAAACCAATTTACATAAACGTCATAAGAGATCCTATAGAACGCCTAGTTTCTTATTACTATTTTCTGCGCTTTGGAGATGACTACAGACCAGGGCTACGGAGGCGAAAACAGGGGGATAAAAAGGTAAAGTACACCCGATTATATATGCTGTACTTACTAAAATTAATGTGAAAACAATTTTTAAAATGTCTTGATAAAAGTTGAATTGTTCTTTTATCAGCCTTGGTGATAATGGTGGCTTTGTAAGTTATATTCTCCATTTCCTGTCCATACTGGAGCAGAGCGTGACATTAAGTAGGGTCTTTACACCCTTAGAAATTCACTATATGTTGCAATTTGTTAAAAAAAATAAATAAAATCTTTTTGAAAATTGTTTTTAGGCCTCCAGACTTGTCATTATCAAATTAAGCTATTCCTCCTATGTAAGAAGGCTACATCTCTTCTTGTTGAAGACTGAGACACATTTTTTCATCAAAAGCAGTAGAACTGCTGATGCTTCGGCTTTCTTGTTTATTTTCATATAATTAGCAACCCAGTTTATTTTATTTTTTAAAAATTGAAACATTGCAATGTCTTTTTGCTGTGGAGTATGATACAAAAATTTCTATACTTCCTCCTTGTGTCTTAGGTGGTTGTAGGTATAAGTTCAAGTATGAGCACATTCAAACATTGACCATGAATACAGTTTCGGAATGGGAACATCATTCAGGCTCCATAATATATTTGTTCCAGAAAGAGTCTATACATCTCTGTCATGGTTTGCAGTATGACATTTTTTGGGCATGTTGCTTTGGATTTTTCTTAAATTGGGAAGAAAAGTAGGGTATTAAGTATATGAGTATAGTTCATAAAACTGCAGCTAGAACAGTGTGGAATCCTATAAAATGTAATGAGTTTTTGTACTTTACAGAGCCAAACACTTTTATACAGTTTCAGTGAAGATATTTTCTTAAGCTGATGCTGTTTTTCTGTAATGTTGGCAGTTTAGTGTCGTGCTGTGTGAGTACCAAGAGACATTGAAAAAATAAGGAAAAATCACACTAAATACAGCTTAGTCTATAAACACTGTAACAACTAATAAATATGAGTAATCATTTTGTATGCTGCCCCCATCCAAATAGTGCTTCTTAAATATTGGGAGCAAACCATTCCTCTTTTCTTTCCAGTTGGGAACTAACTGCTCCCCTGTTATTTAGGGTTTAGCGCCATCTTCAGCTACTGCATTTCAGTTTGTCCAGGTATCCTGCAGCGTAGCAGCACTGGAAGAGGAAAGCTTCAAGAATAAATTGAAATTAATCTTAAAAATTGTCTTTATAGAACTGGCTGAACAGATGAACAGGTGATATGATACCATAAAGGCATTTTTTAAAAGAGAGATAGGATCTCATCTTTTGTAGCCTACTGTCTTCCTCTTTCCTGCTGGAGATCAGTCACTTGAAAAGCTGAGCATGCTGCCAAGTCTGAGCTGTTTCTAGGACATAAAACTTACTAAAAAAAGTGAAATTTAACAGTATTTGTTTTATTTTTGAATTATAATCCAAACAACCTTGTTAGGTAGTCACTGGGAAACATTATGCCAAAAATCCTTAGTGTTGCTGCTTGGTAGACTGCACTGTAAGCTTTGACTTGCTGGAAGAAAGGTCAAATGCATTCCTGTTTATAATGCTTGCAATGCATTGCATTATTAATTTTATGTTTTTCTATCAAAATTGCTTTTTTCTTTTTGTCACTATGATACCACTTTATTTAGGTCTGAGACTTAGTTGTTGTTATACAGATTTAACATGTCCTGTAAGCATCTCAAGTTCGTTTGAAGTGAAATTGATTTACTATATCAAACTTCTGGCTTCTTTCATTTAAATCAGGTAGTACTATTTTTCCAAAGTGTCCCTGGGGAACTGCACATGTATAGATGATACAAGTTTTGCATACATTAGTTATAAAATTCAGTAAGCTCAAAAATGGATTGAGCCAATTGCAGTGTCTTTATTCTACGTATGTGTGTATTTATTCTATGTATGTAACCAGTAGTATGTGTTCCACTAGATTCACTTAAAGCTCTTCAAATGAAAAGTAGGGCAGGTCAGAAGTTACTTCTAGTAGAAGTCAGTTGTTCCTTTATTAGTGGAAAGGAATCTCAATGTACTTTACACTCTCGTCCCCTCCTAGTCCGTACCGTGGCATTTGTATGGAAGAATTCTTAATGAGGTTTTTTTCTGTGTCCCTGTGCTTCCAGTCATAGATAGCTTGGCTCCGAATGCAGAGTGTGTAGAGGCAAGGGTTTCTTACAATAAAATCTCTGGATGGAGCAGTCAAGGTAGTTACATAAGAGGAAGTGTGGAAGGAAGTCTGTCCTATTTCAACTTACTTAGAAAATGGCTTGCTTCCTTTTGCTTATTAACTGTGAAATAACCTGCAGGTATAAGCAAAGAAATCTTTCTTTGCACAGATGCCAGTTCATTTTTAGTATAAACATTCATAATTTAGGAGGTGCATTTAACAATAAATTGGTGCAGAATTTCCCTAGAGAACCATACGAGGGAAAGCATACCGATGTCTTGTTTTCCTAGTTAAGCTGCATTTTTGTCTATGATGTGTGACATGTACAAGCTGCTCTAAACTCAGAGTTCAATGTGAACCAAGGCACCACAGTTTATTCCCTGCTCTGGCATAGTATCAGTAATTTTTTCAGATTATCTTATAAACTTCACCTCAAAATAGAAGCAAATGATGCTGTCCTAGTTCTTAACCCCAAATAATTACACAAATGTGTTTTTACGTAGTTGCTTTGAACAGAAACTTGTAATTATACAGAAGAAGCAGTCTAAAAAGTTGTCTATGTGATCTATTTTTGTTTTTAATCTATTGTAGATACAGGCCTTATATCTTGATTAGAAATACCGTAAATACTTACTTTATGGTGACACAGTAAAGCATTTACAAATTCCTTCCAGTGCTAATGGAGTTCTTATTGTAACTGTGTTACTGCAGCTGAAACTCTGTTACTACAGCTGTGTATCCACGTAGAGAGCAATATTGTACGGAATATTCTGTTATGCAGTGAACAACTTCCTTTCAGTTCTTCTGATTGCCAAAACAAAATTAGCCTCTGAAATGGCAGTTATTTGTCACAATTAAAATATAATAGATCTTTGTTTAATCTAAAACACAAAATGCACAATGTTCTATGTTATAAAGATCCAGCTGTTGAAAGATCACACAGTTCCTGATGGCATTTGATGCTGTATCTTTAGTGACTTCTTTTGTAGGGGAAAACAATTATACCAACACTTACTGACTATTTTTGCTAGTTTTGACAAATAGCCTTTGCTAAGGTTGTATCAAAAGTATATCAGTGTGCCAGGTAAGAGCAATTGTTCATTAGTTGTAACCAAAAAGAGTGTCCAAGTACTATTTATGACAATAGGTCATCCTAATAACACTGTGAATGCAAGGCTTAAAAATATGTTTCTTTTTCTTTAACATCATATATGTGTTTTTCTGTCCCCACTGCATTTAGCAACTAACCAGTTTGAGATGTTTGATACATACATGAGATTTTAAAGCTCAGCTCAATTTTGTCTTTGTTCCAGACCTTTGATGAATGTGTGGCAGCTGGAGGTTCCGACTGTGCTCCGGAGAAACTTTGGCTTCAAATTCCATTCTTCTGTGGCCACAGCTCAGAATGCTGGTAGGGAGATAAATGTAGCTTGTTAGTCAAGTACATCAGTGCTGAAATCTGAACTGTAACAAATTTTAATATGTAGCCCAGCTGATAAAATTGTGAGAGACTGGACAGAGTGAAGCAGTGGATACTTGAGTATTGTGTTTTCTGTAGAAGATAGATTTACTGAAAAAGTTTTGCAGTTCTTTAAACTAGCAATACGTTACAATATTGTATCAGCAGTGCTATGAGGGAAAACATGTTTTCAA
This sequence comes from Rhagologus leucostigma, assembly GCA_013397725.1. Classification (NCBI taxonomy): domain Eukaryota; kingdom Metazoa; phylum Chordata; class Aves; order Passeriformes; genus Rhagologus; species Rhagologus leucostigma. The sequence goes on from VZTD01003782.1 coordinate 649,969, forward strand.
TTTTAAAAATCATTTTTGCAGATTTAGAGTCTTGACATTTTTCTCTTATGTCAGACTACAGTATCCTTCCTTTGGAATGGAGATATTTTAGTTCAAGCTCCTGAAGTTCCTGAGGAGTACACAATAACTGAGATTGGGATAAATTTATCTTCTTAAACCTTTACCAGATATCCAGTAGTCAATGCAACTTACCAGAAACTGAAACAAAAGCAAATAGTGGCCATCTGACAGTGCAACATGTTTTATAATAATGGCACAGACTTAAAAAAACTCTTTAGCAAAAAACCCCAAAAACCCCCATAGATTATTTGAAAGATTCTGCGTGACATCAAGGGGAATTATTTCTCAAAGGTATTGTGCATTCAAACACAAGCAAAGTAAATGGCCACTTGGGAGCTCCTCTTTCAATGCCTTTTGGTCAAACCTATCTACTCTCTGGCCATGTGGAGAAACATAGAGAGAAAGAAGGTGCAATAGGGAAAGTGTGTGTTCTTGCCAGATTTCTGGTATCTAATGTGACAGTGGAGACAGAGTATTAATATTGAGACAATGTAAATCCTTGAAAAATTTCATAAATGGAAGCATTAAGCATGTACACTCATTGGGTATTTTTGTTGAGACTCTTTTATAACTGGAGGAGTCATATTTTTAGGTAAGAACACAGATGAGAGAAACTGGAAAGGGAAATGAAGTTAGGAATGGTTATAACTTGGAATGAATCTTGCCTTTCCTATACAAATGTCCTGTTGTGAAGTAATCTCCATCTAGGGACCAAGGATTGTTGGCTGACATCAGGACTTGCTGTAATTGTTCTCTGTCATTTTAGGAATGTGGGAAGCAGATGGGCTTTGGAACAAGCCAAATACAATCTGATTAATGAATACTTCCTAGTGGGAGTTACTGAAGAGCTTGAAGACTTTATCATGTTGTTGGAGGCAGCTTTGCCCCGGTTCTTCAGGGGTGCCACAGAGCTGTACCGGACAGGTATTTAAATAGTTGATTTCCATGGATTCCATGGATTTTCATCCTGTTATTGCCATTTTCTTGTGAATTCTTTAGATTTAGATGAATAGTTTTGAGTCTCTGCCGGATTTGCCTCTCAGCTGGATGATGCTCCTACAGAAGAGACAAACTCCTTTTCAAAGATTCTCAGTACTTTCTTTCTCTCTTCTTTTTTGGGGGGGGGTTATGGGGGGATTGGGGCAAGGTGTGAGGGGCTACTCCAAGTATCCTTCTGCCTTACACAAATTGTAAATATTTAGGGTTGGGGTAAAGGTAGGTGTGTAGGTATACTGCATGTAACATTGTGACGTATGTTTATAACAGAACATTTTTTTAAGGTTTTGCAGTGGCTTCAGTTTTGTAAAGTGGCTGATGTGGCAGATTTCCATTTCCTCAGAAGCCGTGCTGGAATTAACTGTGCTCGATGCAGCCTGATTGGCTGAGCACTAAAGCCTGAGGGATGCAGAGACCCAAGTAGATGTTTATCTTCCTGGGCTCAACTAGTAGCTCAGTTTCTCGGAGCTGGCCATGCAATTTATGATGAAAAAAAGATCTATCTTAGCAGGGCCTCTATCTACAAATAGAGGGAGAAAAGAATCTGATGCACAGAGCCTAGATATGTAGTATTAACAAGTTAATTACAAAGCAATAGGCAGCACTCCTTGGGGAAAATCTGGTCATCATTTTGGTCATCTTTGTCTCAGAAACTGTGCAACAGGGATGTGGCTTATGTATCATTTATGATAAGACTGTAGTATTCTATTTAGATGGGAGTATAATGGTTTAAATGCCATTAGTAGAGATTATATTTTGATTAGAAATAGACAATTGAAATAACATGAAAACGAGATTTTTTTTCTCTTTCATGGAGAGCTACAGAGAGCTACGCCAGAGCGGGGGCGTTTTTGATAGTCTGAGTTGAATATAACTTTCCTTGGAGGTATTTAAAAGACATGTAGAACTGGTGGAGGTATTTAAAAGGTGTGTAACTGTGGCGCTTGGGGACATAGCTTAGTGGGACTTGGCAGTGTTAGGTTTACAGTTGGACTCGAGGACCTTAAATGTCTTTTCCAACCTAAATGTTTTTATGGTTCTATGAAAGAAGTATCTCCTGCAGTTTCTAAAATTCTTAACATTTGATACCAGATTAACATCTAAATAATTAATTCTGAAAGACCAATTTTTCTCCAGGTAGATTATGTGGAATGATCTTATTCCTTAAATGAATGTTCATTCCCTGGGTTTATTAGAGCAAAGAGGAAGAATTGGAAGAATGGATGCAAAATTCATAAACATTTAGTGAGAGAGGCTGCAGTTCCCCAACTCTGCATGTTGTGTTAATAAATTTTTGATTAAAGCCTGTCCCTTCTAATGCAGTTTATGAACACACTGAGAGAGTATAAAAACTAAAATAAATAAATAAAAGGACTGTAAACATTTTTTGAGCACGTGAACTTGAAAGTGAAGTTATTGCTTTCATTTTGCATTTAGGAAAGAAGTCACATCTTAGGAAAACAACTGAGAAAAAACTTCCCACAAAAGAAACTATTGCCAAGCTACAACAGTCTGAAATCTGGAAAATGGAGAATGAGTTCTATGAATTTGCACTGGAGCAATTTCAGTTTGTCAGAGCACACGCAGTTCGGGAAAAAGACGGAGAATTGTATATTCTGGCTCAAAACTTTTTCTATGAAAAGATTTACCCTAAATCAAACTAAGAACGCTATACTGTTAGATTTATGGACCTAAATCTTTGGTCACATCATCATCTTAGTCCTCAGCCATGGAAACTAGATTGCTTGTAGACCTCCAAGACATTTCTTTATATGAGAAAAGTGGGTTGTGGATCACCTCCAGGGCTTTGGATGTAGCTGTGTTGGTAATCCAGAAGCAGAGGCTTCATTTCTTTTATCTAACTAATACTTTCAGTGGGAGTCAATATCCTTAACCTGAAGAAATCTACATTGTAATTCGGAGCAATTAATACACGGCAGTTCTATTTAAAAATACAAACAATCAAAAAACCACTTCTGTTGATGCTCTTTTTAATTTTCAGAGCAATTTATTTTCATTTATACTTCTGTGAAGAGGAAATCGTTTTCCCCAGCTTTCAACATGGAAATTTTGGTTGTATACAGTATGAGTAGTCCTAATAACTGGTTGACATCTGTGCTTTGTTTTTGTGAATCATGTCACATGATATTAATTGGGATGGTTAATCATGTTCTGCTGAGAAATGCTGCTGCTGCTGGAATTGCCCATATTTATATATGTGGTTTTATTAAAAAATTACAACTACTCATTAGTGTTAAAATGTCATTTTCACATTAATACTGTAAAGAGTTAAAGAATCAGAGCAGTGGGGTTTTTATTTTGGTTTTTTTTAATCCCCACCACCACCACTGACTGAGGTTGGGAAAACAACTAAGAAATTTGGTATTGTCTGCAGTTCTAGTTGATCCTTACACAGGTGTATAAAAATCGTAAGTTCAGTAAGTTTCTCCATGGATTCTTTGTAATAATTGTAAACTGAGGTATTGGTGAATCCATATTATGACTCTATTAGTGAGCTGTGGTATGGCTAGGGTTTTCCTACTACTTCAGTACTTTTATCTGTAGAATATTTTTACTGAGGTGCTTTATAACGTGTTTTAAAGCATTGCATTTACAAAAGGAGTAAAATGCTGTAAATACTGCTTATTTTATGTATTTGGACCAAAAGGTTTAAAAGTAACTAGTTTAAAGTGGGGGTTTTTGCACCAGTTCTGTTATATGTGAAGTGAAAAACATCACAGCTACTTCCTGGTTGAGTTAACTGTTGGACACTGCTGAAACGCACTTCAGTGATCTCTCTGACTTCAATGCCAGTATGCTGTCCAGGGTTTCTCTTTACAGAAATGTAGTCTTCATCCTTTTAGTAGGGTAAGAGAACAAGAAGAAAAGTGTCATGTGCAGTCTGGTTGAGAAAGATGCAGTGAACTTGATTGACATAACTGTATTTATGTAACTGCCTTATGTGACTGTTGTAAATTTGTGAGTTGCCATTATTAACAATGTGAAACACCTGGTAGATGAAGTAAATTGAAATTTGAGAACAAATGTTTGGGGCCACTGCATTATAGCAAATGGCCGTGGAGCACTGCAAGAATTTTTCCTATTGAATTTTCTTAAAGATATGAATATTTACACAACTTAGACCTGCCTTTTCTTAAAAGTGCTTTTCACAGGATTTGATTGGGAAGGCACTGAGGAGACAAAGAAAGGAATGGTGGGAAAGGTTTAAATTCCTAAGGTATGATGCTGAAGGCTTAGTTTAAAATTACCGAGTGGAGTTTCTTTAACCAGCTTGTTCTTGTAATGAAAACAAAGGAAATGGAAAATGGTCTGTGAACTGGATGTCTGCAGCCAAAAGCAACAGCCCAATTACAGAGAGGATAACGAGAGACTATCAAGTACATCTTGCAGTTTCTTTGTTTTCTTAGATTTTTCCCTTCTGATTTTAAAAATAGATCTCTTTGTTCTTCCCAAATAATCAGGGAAGTTCCTTCTCATAAGTTACCATTTATGTAGCATGAACCATGCATAAGACTTCCTGATCTAGTTCTTGTCTGTTGACACCAATAATAATGCCAACATGTTTGGATATAGGATGTGTTAGGTCACACATGAAGACATTTCCTAGCTAATGAAAGGAACTGAGGAGTCATATACAAAAAGTAGTTAATGGAGATCTAAAAGTTTTCATTGAAAAGCAGTGACTTTTTTTCTTTTAATAAAATAAATATTTATAATCCCAGGAAAGATTTCCGCTCAGTGATCATTTTATGTTAGATTTTTTTTTTACCATGTTGTTTTCCTTAAGAATAATTCAGATTAGTTTACCTTCTTGCATCTCCTTCAGAATTTTTAGAAGAGCACCTCTAAGAGAGCTGAAGAGCTTGCTAAGTGAAAATACAAAATCTTCATCTAAGTAATGAAATAGGTACGTAGACAAATGCTTCTCTATTGACAAGAAAACAATAGACAAAACTTCTACTGATTTCAGTAGAGTCTACAGAAACTCCTTATATTCTGTAAGCAATTTTGAAAGTTAATGGGGTTTTTTTTCTGTCCAGGATTTGGAATTTCTTAATTATGAGTCTTCAATAACAAAACCAATAGAACAATGCAATTTTTTTTACTTTTAAAAGAGCAATATATTTTTCATAGTTCATGTAAAATAACACATTTTATTTAATCCGATATTGCTTCCTGTTCTTTGCTGTGAACTGTTAAGGTTGAGACAAACAAGAATTTTAGGAATATTTTTGAGAAATGCCAGCAACAATTGGAGCGGTACTCATTCCAGATGTACTCAGAAAATGTGATCATCTGTAGAACACAGAAGGAACCAAGACTGTCTACTTTTGTATCTAGTGCAACCATTGAAGCCAACTGTGAACTTAGAATAATTTGAATTTAGAACTATCAAACTTGGATTTCCTAAAAGACAGTTTAGGAAAAGGAGCTTTACAGATTTTTAATAATCCGTTCTATTTGTCTTCTGTTTGGGAACAGAAACAATCCAAGTTGTTGCCATTAAAAATATTTTACGGTATATAAATATGATTTATCTCATGTATTTTCCCTTAATGACTCATAGAGGAAAGCAGGAATATGTGAAATTTTGTTTTTGCAGGTTGTATGATCAGTAAACTACTTTGCAGCCTCCTGAACACAGATCTTATAACTGAAGTCACTGTACTCTCTATAGAGGAGTGAGATTAGCTTTTTGCAGAGCTAAGTTCATTTGAAAGGTGCTAAAATGCTTGTATATCTACATATAGTTGAGAGTAGATTTTGTTACACTGTTCTCTACATTCTGTACAAAACTACCACCCAGATTTTTTGCAAAACTCTAGCCCTGTTGAAACTCTTGATGTCAGCACGAGGTGCAAGGTCCCGCTGTGCTGGTGACTACGCAGCCATACCCACAGCATGCCTGGGTCACTTGTGATACACTGGGCAGTGCTTACAGGAGAGCAACAGTGTTTTTAGCTCCTTCCCTTAATAATTCTGCAGCCATGCAACAAGAATTTCACTCTTATTTTGTTAGTGCATCTATAAGCAGACCCAAGGCTAGGGTGCAGAATGTCCTCTGTGCACATACCTGCTTGTTCTGGGTGGATTTTCTAGCAGTCTCTCTTTTATTGGTATGCCGATCACGGCTTCATTTTCAAACAGACATGAAAATTTAGAGCTATACAAAATAGGAGATGAAGAACCAGCCCATCCTGGTCATTTGAAATGCCTTTTCTGTGTATTTAGTTTTTTCTGAAGATACCTAGCTATTTTTACATTACAGGAATAAACTTTTGCTTATTGATGGTCTCTATCTAGAGCAGTTCTATCTTGTATCAGAAAAAATTCAGTTGTTTTCTTTTACACTTCTGTTAAAATTTTCCATTAAGCTTACCTGGCATTGCTAAAGGTATATATTACAAAAAGGTGTGTGGATGATACTGTCTGAACTGTGCTGCTTAAGCAGTCGATGGAAAAGCCTGATCCAAGTGCACTGCCAATTTAGCTCTTCAAAATTAGAGTGTGTTTTATGACTACTAGAGATTAAATTTAAAGAAAGTTTAAGGCTGCTTAGTTGGATGGATGCTTCCTTTACTGTAAGCCTATGCAACTGTGTAACCTTTGCAGCAGTATTTATAGAAAGAGCCCTCTTCCTGGGACTTTTCTGGAGCATAATTATAAATGTTCGTACACTTACACTGTCTGATATTTACATCAGCAGCTTTCCGTAGCTTCTGCAAAAGAGACAGGTTTTTGAGCATTTCTAAAGCAGTACTGAATGTAATTTTGAAAAACATGGATTGTGCTTCATCACCTTTTTCTTTTTAAACACACACACAGCTAAATAGTGCCTTTTTTCCTCACAATCCATGTTGAAGATGCTTGCTCCCACTCACCCTCCATAAATTGATTCGTTTGTGCAATACTATTCCAACTTGAAACCATTTTGTCACAGCTGTTTGAGAAATAATCTCCATTTTTCCTCACTGTGCTGCCAGCTTTCTGTTGTTTAAGTGTTTCAGTTGATTACCTAATGCAAATGCTATAAAATAAAACACCCACTGGGAAGGGGAAAGAAAAGAAGTCTGGTGTCCTGTCTTAATATTTGCATGTCGCATTCACATAGAATGCTTTTTTTTCTGGAACGTGTTGTCATACAGTATGGTGAACTTTGTTGGCAGCTATTGTGATTTTGGAGGGGAGAGACAAGCTGGAGTGTAGCTTGTCTGCAATAATTTCATACAGCTGTAACCAAATATATTTATAGGCCCTTAGAACTTGCATGGGCTTCGTGGCCAGGTACGTTTTAAGTTTGCAGAGGGGATACGCTGTGCTGAAAGTGTCAGTGAAAAGTTCTTAATATGAAAGCCAAGATTTTTAAGAACAGAAAACTGGCATTAAAACAGTAGATTGATACATTTGTGCTTCCCTGCCTGAGTGAACAAATGACCAGCTGATTGCTGTGGTACGGGAACACCCTCAGTTACTGCAGTGCTGAGAGTGGTGTAAGAACTTGAGTAGACCAGAAATGTCATTTGCATTTGTAAGCAAGGACTTAGAATAAGAAAATATAGTGAGCATGGGTATACTGCTGCTCAGGATTTCTGAGGCATACTATAACCACTGCCCTATAAACATCCCTGGCTATGTGTGCTATGGAGCTGAACATCATCTGACCCTGCCAAGTTTCTTAATGCAGTAGTTCCTAATATGTAGTTATCAGCCTTGACAATTAAGAACCATCATGGAATTACTCAGCAACCTCCGTTTGAGGATTTTGATGGCTTTTAAATCCCCCTTTTGTTGAAAATAGACTTTTCCTCACTCCTGTGAATGGAAGTGATAGGTGTAGTTGTGCACAGGAAACTCTCTGCTTTTATCAGCCAGGGGGAAGTGAAGGGAAAAAATGCCTATACAAAGGTACAGGACTTCCTAAGGTCACTGTACCTGTCTCTGAAATGAGGTAGTAAATAAAATGACAGCCAAAAAAAGTTGCAATACAATTAAAAGCTTTATTTAAAATGACAGTAGCTCCTCCTCTGAAAGAGAGAATGACTGTAGTGTATGTGGTAAGTACTGGTTGAACCATTTTTTAACTGATGCTGCCATTTGCACAGGTAATTAATCTCAGCAGTTGGAATTCATGGGAGGGGAGCAAGAGACGGAAAAGGTGCTTTTTGTTCCAACCAATTTTATTTTTTTTCAGATCCTGTATTTTCATTTTATTTATTGTTTGCATCTTGCAATTGATTTCAGTATAATTTCCTTACTTTTTAATAAAATAAAAGAAGTTGCTAGTGAATGTCAAAGCAATGCCCAGATGTTTTCTTCAAGCACAAGTCCCCTGCTATGACCTCCTCCCCCAGCTTCATTACCACATAACGCAGATGTGGTAACTTTCAATAAGAGCTAATTTAAAGGACTAATAATACTCTTTATTAAAAAAACCTCTACAAAGAACACCTGTGGCCTAAAAATGAAGGCTTTGAGACCTTTCACCTTGTCATAATAACCAACTGCATCCTCATAAAAATGGAAAATACTGTGATAAACGTTCTCTGCCCGTTTTCTGTGCGCTTGCAAGGCTGATCCTGAATCCATTCTCACATTTGCTACACACAGACATTAACCTTTCATAATAAATACGACTATCAGAATTATTGCACAGAGAATAATCTTCCTATTGAAAAAAAATTAAAATCTGGGAACAAAATAGGTTAAAATGGTGATTCGTGAGAATTGTTGTTATAGTTCAAGTATGCAGGTATTGCATTCCTCTGATGTTTTAAGAAACTATCACTACTGTGCTGTATACATGCATGTGTTATTTCAAACAGTTTCAGGATTAATAACAAAAAACCTTGTTCTATTTTGAAAGAGAAACATACCTAATTTGGTATGATAATTTGAATGCTCTAACTCTATCAGAACTTTGAGTTTGATGCAGCGGTTACTGGAAAATATTATAAACTGTCTCTTTACCAAAAAAAGAGAAACGCTAGTGTAGAGAATAGTGGCCTAGAGGGCCTAAAGGCGCTATTATAGTCTTGACAATTATTGATTGCTGTTTTTAGCACAGAATAGAATTTGGAATCCTTAATCTTCTTTATTTAGAATTTAATAACTTTTAAAATGTTGCATGACTTGGAGAATTGGCAAGAGGAGAAAGAATGCTTAAGTGGAAGAGACGTGCGGTTACAGGCTGGCTTTGTTAAGACTGCCTCACAGCAGTGTGTAACAATGGGTGTAAATATGGGCAAACATGATGTAAAGCAGTTGATATGGAAGGAGGGGGTGTATTTATATCTGTGAAGACAGTCTGTAAAGAACAGAGGAAAGTACAGGCAGAAATATAAACCACTATATATTGCAGTAATTGCTTAAATTAACAACTATGATGGCTATCTCTGGCCTAATTATCTGCTTTGGATCTTCAGTGTCTTCTCTTGACTGAATTAATGAACTCAAAGCTGTGCCATCAAGGCTCCTGCTATTATAAGCAAGGCCTGTACACCACCAAATGAAATGTCTCCTATTTATAACCCCAGACCAAATACCTACTTCCCACACTTTGCTCCAGTACTACTTACAGCTAAGCTATAGATCTGGAAAAGCAAATTACATTGACTGAGAGGCTCATGTGCTCTGCATTTGAGGTCTTTGCTTCCTGAAGATAAAATAATAATTGCATGATAGAAGTCAAATCCATAAAGTCTGTGAGAAAGCATCTTAACGTTCAGATTATGTGGAGCAAAATTTTTGCTTTTTTTTTTTGGTTCATTCAGAATGAGTTCACTGTCTCAGGCAGATTCCAACCAGACATCTGTTAATACTGAAGCTTGCTTCAGAGAGATGGTTGGAAACCTGAGTTTTACTTTCAGCAAAAATTGCTGTAAATGTTTTCCACAAAACTTTTCAACAAGGTTTTCGAGTTGTTCTTTTTTCTTAAGACAAACAGGGAGTTTTCCCCTTAAAAGAGAGCAAAACAGGAACATGCCAGTTCCCTCCCCACACCAGCAACCATTCTTTGTCAGCGTCCTTTTATTTTTTTATCCCCCAAGTGTATGGAAAAATATGTATGACTGTATGACATCTGTGTTCAGTCTCTCCCTTTTCTCAGCTGGCTCTGTGAGATAGTGTGCTAGTTTTTGTTCCTTCACAAGCCTTCCAAAGAACAAGTCTTATCTTGCAGGTATTGTTGTAGGACATGAGATCACGCTCCAGTATGGAGTTTATCAAACTTGGTGTTTACTCAGGGTCACCTTTGAGAGCTGGTGGCACTGGAGGTCCCTGTCCTGTGGGGGACACAGCGCTCGTGTGTTGTGCTGCATTAGCTCCTGTGTGCTGCTGACACTGCATACAACAGTTTGGATGCATTTACCCCATCTATCTGGCAAGGATATTTAACTTGGGGGGAGTACTTTTTCTTTTTTTAATCTTTGTGCAGGAAAAGTGCCTGACAAGATGAGAATCAGGCTGCAGTCAACATATTTTATTCAGCAAAGCTTTGCAGTAAGCTTATGTGTATCTTTGGTTCTATACCCCCTCCTCTCCAGCTCACCCATCGAGGAATGTTCAAGAAAAATGAAGAGTGAATTACAAGGCCAAAGGCAGCTTTTGAAGACAAGGTTGAAAACCTTGTAAGTAGTCAGAGGCACAGGTAGATGTATGAATGCACTTTCAAAACCCAGCTTTTTTCTGTCTCTCAGCATCTGAGTACAGCTGGGGCTGTACTGAGTTTCAGTACCTAGGAAACAAGTTTAAAAGAGCTTTCTGCAATGAAAGATCCGGATGTTAAAGCTTGTTGCTCCTTTGACAACAGTGTTTTCCAAGGCAATCGTGTACCCTGTGACTGAGAGAGGAGGGAGAAACTCTGATGTCATCATGGTTTATTATAGATCTTCACAGATGATTGTTCAAATTAATTTCATCATTTCATGTCCGGCTTGTGTGCGGTAATTTAAACTCTTTCTTGTCCTTTATCACATGCATGAAAAAGATGTGTTCAAAATCCAAAAGAATGTGCTTTTTTTTCTGTAGCTGCACTGGTAGATGCTCCCCCATGCCAATCTCATTTTCTTTATCCAAATTGAAATAATGACTGAAAACTGTAAGTACTCCTGTCTAGTTCCAAAGATACTGCAGAAGACTATGAAATGGGGACCTGGGTACCACAGCCATACCTGATGTTCTAAAATTTCTTGAAGTCTGTGGTATTCCATAGCGAAAAGCAATGCAAACTAAGTGTTGTGATATTTGACAGCATTTGTCAATTTTTCAAGTGTGGAGCCTGAATTTAGCTATTTATGTTAGTTAATATGTAGTTATGTAATAAATTGTTCATGGGTTGTTTTTTTTTCAGGTTGAGCAAGTGTCAGTAACTTTCTAGGAAAGCAGAATATCTAGTTTTGTGCCAAGGTATTAACATTGCAACACTTTGGCATCTGAGTATGTAATTGTTGACTTTATTCTTTTAAAACCACCCAGAAGATTGTTTTCCGTTGTTTCACGCCTTGTTATGAAAACACATATATACATTTCTAACAATTTTTTAAAAAAATAATTTCCTCTTCATATTCTCTTCTGTAATCACATCTGCAAGAAAAATGTGAGTTAGAAACATTAATCATTTGGGAGCCTTGTGTCTAAGTCTTTGAAGACAAAGTGCTGCTTCTGCTGACTGTAGACTTTTTTTCCCAGGGTGGTTTCCTCTTTCCATATAAATCAAAAAAACCCCATACTGCTGTTCTTTCCAAATCAGGTGGGGGAAGGGAGAACCCTCAAAGAATAAATAGCTGGTTTTTGTGGGATGTTGCCACCACAAAAAACAGGCCATCAACAGAATCTTAAAAGGATTTTTGAGAAACAAAGTTTAAGCAATCTAAATTAAAAACAATGCCAGATTTTTGTCCTGCCTAAAGCTGGTACAAATCCTTACCCACATCACTTCAAAATTGATAGGATTCCACTCTCTGAATGTCCCTTCAGATTAAGAGTGTTTCTTAGGGTCCTGCAGATTGGTTTCTAGACTTCATCTGCTGATGCATCAACTCTCAATAAATGCGTCAAATAATAAGATTTATTAGCATTTGTTGATGTCTCAAATTTCTGTGAAGAATATCCAAGAGATGGTAAAAACTGACTGCTGGGCGAAGATATGTCTATTGAAAGGCAGGAGAAAGGTTAGTTGCGGGATATTGGTGTCAGGTTTTAGGAATTGTGATTTTTCCAGACTCTCAGATGACACAGAGCATAACTGAGAAGTTTAAGTAACTTCCCCAGTTACTCATCAGAGACAGATGTTTCACCCTGCACGTGCAAAGCAAGTAGACAAACACAGATGCCAGAGGTGAATTGCTGCATCTTGCGCGTCTCGAATTTCCACTCGTCTCTGGCCACCTGTTGTCATCATCATCTATCCAGTAGCGAAAAGCCCCTTCATCAGGTAAGCACTTTCTTTACCAATTTTGGGGCAATATAGATTCTTGTTCTTTGTAGATCGATTAGATAAAGAGCTGTGTTAGTATTATTGCACAGAAATGTTTTTATTGGCACATAAAGCAATGGTGCTGCAGATCCAAAGGAAGCCTGTGTTGGTAAGAGGTATTGCCATGTGGCTGCCAGAATATTTAATTATTACTGGATGGTATGGAATAAAGTCCCCTTATCCTTTACAATGTTTTGGTTAGAACATCTGGTACTGCTGTCCTGTGTCAGAAGTAAGGCACTGAAACACTGATGGCGTTTACCTCTCTTGAGAAGCTGCATCTTCTGACCCCTGCTGCTGCCTGTGTGCAGCCTCACCCCTCGCCCAGCTACAGTGTGGCTGGCTGGTGCCTCAGCAGGGCTGCCCTGTGCTCGGGAGGGAATAACTTACTGGATTCCCCTCTCTGCTGCTGCCAGCTGTCAGCTACAGCAAACAGGAACAGTTTGGAGGAACGAGGCCTAGACCTGGTGGGTCTGCCTGCTGAGCTATTTTGATACTGATTTGTGCTGGAATAACAGCAAAATTGGGCTTTTCACTGCACTGCTAAGCCAAGAGTGTGGTGCCTGCAAATATAGCAGTGGTATTGGTATATGTGAACTGCCTACAGCTAGGCAAGAACATTGTGGAGGAGCCAGGAATTGAGACCTCCTGCACCCTGCACAGGCTCCTCCTATGTCTTTTCACTAATCTTCCCATATAACTTTCTACCTTGGCAGAACTAATGTTCCCAATTAATGTGTACTAACCTCTAGCATTTTAATATAATAAAGTAATAATTTATGTCTTAATACAGAATTTAATTTTTCTATTTGCCTGTCATGTTTCAGGCACCATGAAGGGTCAAAGAACAGCTGTGGGTGTCAGGGGAGTGCTGTATTTGCAGCACTCGTCATGAGTTACGAATCTCTCAAACTTGCTGTTGCTGGCCGTATCAGGGAACAAGATGTTGTTATTTGGGACTCCAGAATGAATCCTAGGCCCTGAAGTGGGAAATAAAGCAACATACAACTACTTTCTGAAAGTTGGAACTAACTCCTTTGACTGATCGGAAGAGTCAGAACAGGAACAGCTGTCTGTGCTGGCAGTATTAGGGGATTACAGCGCAGCAATTGCACCTGCTTTTCTCCCCCCACGTCTGATTCTTGCTTCTGAAATTTTGTGTGATTGGAGAAATGTCACAATTACCTTCTTTGTTTGCCTGCTATATTAACTACTTTAAAAAATAAAGAGAAAAAGATCAGAGAAGGTGATCTGATCCTTTTGGACATCTGTAGCTGTTGGGAACAGTGGTGTTTCAGAGCCCTGTCTTCAGCTAGCCTTGTGGTGAAGTATGCAGCTGGTAGAAGGAATTGGGAAGACACAGAAAGCATCATATTAGATAGAACTTGTGCTCTTTTGTCCCAGATCGACATCCCTCTTGCCCAAACTCCATTAATATTTAACAGGGTAAAAAGAGGTTATTTTACTTCATTTTGAAAAAGAAAGCAAGCGTCTTTCCCTGCCCTAGCAAGGACTAGTCATAGAAGGCATGAGGATATTGGATTGAGATCATGCTAAAAAAACCTTTTCATTTTTTGCTATATGTTCAGGCCTATGTCTAACTAAAAACATGCCCAAGAGCATCTGTGCCCTTGCCATGCAGTAACGCTATCAAAAGGAATATTACCTCCCCCTACACTCCAAAGAAATACCAATGGGCCATAAATACATGCCTGTGCAAGCTGAGGGCTAGAACATCACATCTGTTTTAGAAAGTGATGCTCCTAGGGCTTTCCATACCTACAGGACCACTGCACACTTTTCTGGGTCTCTGGGCAAGTAACAGATTTAAACTCTGCCCAACTATTGTTGTAAAGGCCACTCTAGAGTCCTCCCCATCCCTGACTACCCATTCTGTGCTTTGGTTTTTGAAGGGGAGACCTGCTCTCATGACCTTTGAAAGCTCTCCCTGTCTCCAGCGGGGTTGGGGGTAGGGACCCTTCACAGGGCAGTAACTGCTTTGAAATTAACACGTATCTTTTTGCACTTGCTGCAGTTATTTAGAAACCACCTTGTCAAATGACCCACGTTAAGCCGAAGAGCATATTACTAGGGGTGTGCTAACAGCACCAGTGCACTAAACCACAATTGACAGCCTGACCGGTGCTGTGCTTTAAAAGGGCAGGAGCACAGCGTTGGAGTTGGAATTCTGCTTTAATTAGGCCATTACCTGACCTTCAAAGCTGTATTTTGTTCCTCCTCTGCATGCTATGCTGGAGGAAGGGCTGCTGGAGAAGACAGGAAGAGCCCTATCTGATCGTTATCAAGAGCGGATGAAAGCCATGCGTTGCCTTTTCCTTTTGACGTGTGCAATTAGTTTGACTTGTGTGGAAGAAGCATGTCAAGGTAAATGGCTGTCTCTGTCCTTCCCCTGCTGATCCCTGGCAAGGTCCATCATGCAAAAAGCTACTCAATCACCTGTTGACAGTGGTATCCCTCTCATAAAACCTGATTATACACCGTCATGAAGTACCTTGCCCAGTGGTGGCCTGACACTACCGTGGGCTGTTTTACAGGCAGAGTGCACTCCAGCTCTCCTCGTAAAACTTTGTTTGAACCCATTTGTTTCTACATCTCTCTGCTCCCCTCCCCCCTGCCATTCAAAATAAGTTTTTCCATTTTTATGGGGCTAGAAGAATCTTTATGTCCCGGGCAAGTGACATCTGTGGTGCTCACTGGGAACATGCTGCCGTTACCCCCACTGCTGAGCAATTCCCGCCCTGCCAACCCAGCAGAGTCCCACGGCTCTGCTGCCACCTTTGGCCTTCTTGGTGAAGATATCGTGTGTCTCCTGTGTTTGCCCTGACTTCTCTGTCATCTGAGGCAGGGATCTGTGCTAATGCACTTACCTTTGGGAAACAGTGAAATCAGTTCCTGCCTGGAACTGCTGCTGGCTGCCACCAGCGCACAGCACACACAGGGGACAGACCCTCCATAGCTGTGTGTTGCAGATGACTCTCACAAAAGGCAAAAGACCTGTTTAATGTTTGGGTTGTTGGGGTTTTTTTAATAGGCATAAGAATTTATTTTCTTTTTAAAATTCAGTTCACTAGATTTAAGTAACGCTCTGCATATGAGAAATGAAGTCCAAAGCAAAGAAATCCAGTGCAAGTACTGAGACAGAGTTCACTTCTAATTCACCTTTTAGGCCAGTTGCAGCAACATTGCAGATGGGTTATGCCAAGGAAAGGCATTAAGCTCACTCTGTATCCATATCTCAGAAGCATGTGCATGTGCCTTTCCAGCACTGCCGAAGGGGTGGCCCCTTGCTGTGCCCAGCGTGAGCCGTGGTCACAAGTCTCCGGTCATACCCTCCATCTCACTGCAGATTTCCTGTGTGGTCACGGGAAAGTCATTTTGAACTCGTGCTATCTCCTTTGCTTTGACCAGAAGTGCTGCTAATCCTTTTCCTTCTTATGAAGTTGAGTGTGCATGAACACCGACGGCGTGGCAGGCCAGTGGCTGCCAGAGCACTGTCTGTCCCAGGACTGTGGGGGTGGTTGTATCTGTCCCCATTTGGGTGCTGCACCTCAGCAGATGGTGATGATACGGGTGCTCCCCAGTGTCACTTAGATCCCAGTGGACAATGTTTGAGAGAAAAGTTTGAGAAAAGTTTATTTGTTTAGTCACAGAGACTTTGTTTCCTTCTCTAAGCAATATTTAAAGAGTGATGGAGTAGCGGCTGAGTTAATTAGGGGACAGAAATTAGAAAATGTGTTACAAAAGGAGGGATATTCAGAGATGAGCACAATGGAAACAGCACTGGATTTTTACAGTGCTATTATACAGTTATAAAAACTATTTAGCTCTGGTTTATAAAGGGGAAAAATGAGGCATGGCAAAATCCAGTGGCTTTCTCAAGGTCAGACGGGAAATTTATTTTGTTGGCACTAACATATGGGATGATCTGGCCAACAAATGACTGAAGTCCTGTGCTGCCAGAGAGCCCTGGAGGGTGGTGTCTGAGTGGGATGCGGCCCTGGCCTCCCTGCTCAGACCCCCGTCTACAAACAGGGACTTAGACCCGGCTGCCCAAGGCCGGGGCAGCGGCAGGACCTCTGTCCGTGCTGAGCTGCCGTGGGATCTCGTGGGCGTGCGGAGAGGAGGCTGTGGGCACTGGGTGCTGTGTGTGCAGGCTGCTCGCTGTCCCCTTGCCCGTGTTAGGAGGTGGCGGTTGCACGGTCGCAGTGACATGGCTGGTAATCAGAATGTGCTTTTTATCACTTTATCACGAAAAAGTCTAGTCTTTAACCAGATGACGTTCTGAGCTGGATCTGGGGACAGATAAACCAGTAGCTGCTGAGTTCAGTCTTGGTCAGGCTCTGAAGTGGTGGAATCACCATCCCTGGAAGTGTTCAAAAAATGTGCAAGTGTGGCACTTAGGGACATAGTTTAATGGTGGACCTGACAGTGTTAGGCGAACGGTTGGACTCCATGATCTTAGAGGTCTTTTCCAACCTTAATGATTCTGTGATTCTACGGACCACTGGCGGGAAGCCCCTGTGAGGTCCGGGGGGTCAGCAGGGCCAGACCGCTCCTGCCGCTCTGCCGTGCCCTGCTCCCCTTGTCTCCTGAGGTCGGACCGAAGCGCTGAGGGGGCGGACAGCCCGGCCTCGCTCGTTCCGCGGCCTTTGGCCGAGCGGCCGCGAGATGGCGCCCGAGGAGCGGGCAGGCCNGCGCGGCCCTCACGCGGCCTTCCCGCGCTCGGCCCGCGTTTGCAGGAAGGTGGCTGCTTGGGGTGGCTCATTTTAGCGCTAAATTGAGCCCAATTATTATAGTTTAATGAAGGGCTGCTTCAAGTTAAATAATGACCCTCGCATTGTATTTATATGAATGAAGAATTAACCTTAAAAGGTTGCCCTTCTCAGAAAATGGATTGCACGCTCGGCTCTCTCTATTGATTAGTTTAGGTATTTAAAGTGCTGCATTTTATCTCTCCAGCCTCCCGGTAAATTTGTCATGATGGTACTTAAAGGAGCAATTTGACGTTGTTTATTTTCACAAATCTTTTTGGCGTATTTCTGGGGCTTCTTACTGCACCTTTGAGCGATATAGTATTGTGTGAAGGAACAGTGATAACCCTTCTGCTTAAATAAGCGTGACAGTCTAACATCTCTGTTCAGCTGAAATGCCACTGAAAAGGATTCTGCAGTGCAAAATGTGTATTGTATTGCACCTGATGGAGTGGGGTGAGCAATCCTGAGGAGATTTTCAAGAGGACTGGAGTCTTCCCATATTAAATGACTGATGCGGGGTTTGTCAGAATTTCTGTTCACTCCAAAAATTGGAGTTCATTTCTCCTTGGAGGCTGCCAGACAATGGGAACCATCCTAATAATTGCAAAGTACTTTAATACTGAGTAGTGTTAGGGATTTTGAATGCCACGTGCAAGTAAGCAAAAAGAGCCAGGACATGTGTGCATTTCTGTATTACTGATTTCTGAGGAAATAATAGGATGATGTAAAGTTTTTAAGTTAAATATGGCATCTGATTTTCCTAAAGAAGTTTTTAAACCTTTTTAAATTTACTCCAAAAGTTATGGGGAAGTGGGTTAATTTTATGCTGTGATGCTGAAAGTCACTCCCCTGTGTGCTTCTGCAGGAAGCACCACTAGCCATGGTTGTGCCCCCTGAGATGGGTTGTTTCCCCACTGGTGCTCAAAGAGTGGCCTCAGCACTGCTTGTCCCACATTCTTGTTTCTGGGAGATGGGTGAGGGCTATGCTGTGGCTCAGTATCCCCCGCAGGATGACCCCACTGATGCCTCCCATAGTGGCACAGGGAGCGTGGGTGTGGGTGCCCCATGTTGGGGAGCAGGAGGTTCGCGGGCACCTGTGGTGAGGCACAGCAGCATCTGCACTCTCCACACTGGACCAGGGTCCAGCCGCCTCGTCGGGCTGCACTGCCTAGGGTATGTGAGGGGCAGCCAGCCTCCTCCAAGGCTCCTGTTCCCACAGCTGTCAGTCTCTAGCCTGCTCCTTCAGCTACTCTCTCTGGTTTCTCAAGTTTATAGATCTGCTTTTGGTTTCTGAGTGAGCGATTGCCACCCCTTTCCTAACCCCATGTCCTGGCTGGTGGTAGGAATATGCACACCACTTAAATTCCCCAAACAAAATGGAAATGGAAAGTCTTGGGTTTAGTTGAAAAGAACAGCAAATTCTGCTTGCAATCTGTAATGCAATTAGTGTTATTTGACTTGGCAGCCGTCGGAGGGCCTGCGTGGGCTGCAGGCTGTGAGGGCCTGGAGTCAGCCTCCATCTAGGAAGAGGACTTTGGAGGAACTCTCAGTAATTTTTACATCTGAAGTCTCTCAGTGGTTTCTCTCCCCCATATCCTCTTCCATCCACGCTCAGCATTTAGATGCTGCAGCCAGTCGTTCTTTCCAGCTGGGAAGGGGTGAAGTCGGCTGGTCCTCCAGCCCCCACTCTGCTCCGCGCCCCCACCAGCCCCCACCCGGCCAAAGGCAAATAATTCTGGGTCAGAACTCACTGAGCCATCTGTGTTTCTGAGGCTAAATTATTTCTTACAAAGGAAATAGCATTAGGTTGGTGTATCTGGCTGCTAATTGCTTTAACTGGCTGAAAAGATTTCAGTCTGTTCCTGAACTGTTTGTGCAAACTTAATGGAATAGTGTTACCTTCAGATCCTGCCCCAGCCACAGCCAGAACATATAAACAAGTCTTTTGGTACGAAAAGCAGCACAAAGTTTCAAGCTATGCTAGCAGAGGTTGTGAGAGACAGGAAGTTATGGGCAAATTGATTTTGCCACTGGGAAACTTGGGATTTTTTTGCCCCCACCAAGTAATGACTGTAAAGCATGCTAATGCTATTCAACATTAGTGCATTAAAGTGTAACCTTATTAATTCAAGGCATAAAGGCAACAAAATAAGCTGTTAAATTTAAAATATAATACATATATAATGAGAAAAAAATGTGTGAAAGCTTTATTCAAATGAAAATGCAGAATTGTTTGAGCTAGTGAAGTATCTTTTGTGCTGAGTTATGAGCATATGTAATAGATTTAATTATTAATTTCTTCATTGTTCTATGCACACAGACAGGGTTCAAGGCACAGTCATTCTCTGGCTTTCATGGATCTAATTTGTATAATTATTGTCTGAATAAAGAACTACTCCGATTCCTAGCTCACTTTTTTCCTCTCCTAAGTACTACCTCACTGCTGTTTTCCAAAAGGAGAGCACCTGCCAATTCTTCAGGAATCAGCTGATCACTTCCAGTGATGAGACACGCTCCCAGTGATGTTCCTTTTCAAGCCTTTTTGTCTAAATGAATTATTGTGCATACTTTTTAATTTTATTGAACAAATTAGATTTGTCAAGGTCTAGCTTTGTAAATAAATAGCTAGAGACACATGGATGCATATTGCTGCTGTTCAAGATCTCCTGTTCCGTTTATGGAAGCCAGATGAATGTGAAACAAAAGAGAAACTTTTGTCTAAAAGCAATTCTCTTTCTGCATTCCCATCAATATAATTATATTGCAGGGAATTTTAAGAAGTCATACAAGTAGAATTGAATACTTAAAATCATGGCTGGATAGTTATGCAAAAGCTGAGTGGAGCATCTCATGTCACGCTAACAAAACACGCTGTGGCTGGCTGTTCTCTTACGCCTTTACACCTGACATGTATGTGGGTATTCATCAGAAAATAAGAACCTGAGATTGATGATATACATGTAAAGTATTTCTGGCAAGAACCACTGAAATCCTCTCAATTTTGAAGTAGTAGTATTAATGGGTTTAATTATTTCATCACTCAGGCATTTAAAAAGTCATGGCCCTTCTCTGTGAGCATCTTTAATCATGAGTGTTTTCTTTGACTTTGGAGATACATTGTGTTATTAAAACAGGGCATCTTCTTTGTTTATGGAAAGGTCTTCCCAGATGGTAAAAGGAATAAGGCCCCAGAACACGTAGCAAGGTCCAGACTTGTGTTGGTAGAGGAGACTGGTAAAAATCATTATGTTGACTGTGCTTAGAGATAAACTTTTTAGGAAGCTGCAGTACTGGCACATGGTTTGTAAAAAGTCACATCATTTGGGGTGGAAGAGTAGACAAAGTTTGCCAGGAGACTACTTTTTTTTTGCCATTATCAAATTTTGAGAACTTTTCTTAAAAATACAGTTGTCGTTTGCCTTTAATTATTGAGAAAATGCTGTCAGACCACCAAAATAAAAATTATGAGGATGTTCTATAGGTGCTTTTACACTCCTGTCAGAGCAGAAAGCTCAGCAAGAGCAGCTGCAGGGGTACTTCCTGACGAGAAGTACCAGCCTTAAAAAAAGCCCAGCTAAAATCCTTATTCCAAAGCAAAGAAAAGGGATCCCAAAAAAAGATCCCTCCTGCAGGAGCGATCTGCTACACCACAGTTCATCTGTCACCTGCCTTTGCAAGGAGGTGCTATGGAGACATGAGGACATGACAGTGCAATTAAAAACCGTTAAACAGTCCTTGTATGAGGAAGTGAAATAAGAGTGGCACGGGATAAATATATGATATTTCCATATTTGAATGTGTAACCTATATGTTTAAGTGTATATTTGCATTTAATATTAGAAGTAGACAGATGTATTCTTTCCAGATAGATTTTTCCCCTTACGTCCCTCTGCTCCTGCTGTATCCAGGGTTGCTGGCTTTTTCCTTTTCTCTGCCGCCCCTTTTTCCATCTTCCAGCCTATTTATGTCAAACAGAACCATGTAAATTAAACATTTAAAACCCAATTATGAAGAAATTATATATTTAACCTGACCTTGGCAAACAGCTTTAGCAAGCCAGGAAATGTTGGTAGCTGCCTGTGCCATGGCAGACGGCTGCACAAAGCTGCACACCGAGAGGTGCCCATCCCACAGGGGCCAGCTCCACGCTGCACACCCACAGCAGCTCCAGCCCAATGTTTTCTTTTCTGTGAAAGCCATTTTGACCACCATGTGTTTGCATTTATTTCCTTTCCGGCTCTGTACATGACTCATCCGCAGCAGGACGGAGGAGCCAGGGCGGAGCTGGGCCGCCCGGAAGCTGCTTTCCTTACTCACCAGCCCTGTTTTGGGCAGCTTTCTGGAAGGCAGTCCCATGGAGAGGAGAAGTTCTCCAGGCTGGAGGAATTAACTCTCTGTGCTTTGTCAGCTGGGCTCAGTGTTTCTTTGCAGGGCAGGTACATGAGGGCTCTCATACCCTTCCCATATAAGAGACAGAGATGCTTTTCCCTCTGTAAAGTGGTGGAGGCAGCTTTTATTTCCTCAGGCTTTGAACCTTGCCATTCCCTGTAAGTTACCCACTAAGCATCCTGCCACGGGTCTGACACTCCTAGGTTTTAGTTCAATCCAAACCTAATATTTTTTTCTTTTTCCAGAAGTCCTATTGGCACCAGAGTTTTCTTGCATTCAGCCATGGGCCGGGTTGCAGTAAATGGTTTCCTTTCTCTTCCTTCTGGGATCCTGTGCCAGGGCAGAAGGTATGCTTCCATGTGAGGATTCCTCTTGGGAAATACTCTTACTTTTTCGAGGGGCTATGCTTGAACCATGATGGTATTTTAACTGACTTTTTTTTTTAGTAAATTCTCCTCCCCTGTCCAATAATCTGCAAATCTGTTACCAATCAGAATATGATACGTGTCCTCAGCCAGTTTCAATGGGGTTTATTTCTATTACATCTGGCAGTGTGTCCAGAAGGGGAAAAAAAAAACCTCAGCCAGAATTAGCTGCACTCAAATCAGCTGAATTTTGGATGTGTTCAACCTTTTTGGCCAGACTCATTCCGGTTCATGAGAAGTAATTATCTCTTGAGCATCACATTAATATTAAAGATCCATAGGCATTACCGTTTAGGCAATATACCTTCTTCCAGCTCCAAAAAAAATGATGTGGGATAATTGATCTGAACATGCTCCAAATGTGCATATGTCTTTATTTATGAATTCCAATGTGGATTGTTTGGGAGGATAAGATGGAAAAAGGAAAAACAGGCAAAAATGTTGAGACCTCTTCATCTCCCTGGCCATTTCTGTTAGGAGTAGTTATAATCCGCTGAAAATTAGTTGTGAAAGGTAACAGCATGTTAATAGCATATGTTACAAACACTAAATCTCTTCAACTGGTACTTCTGATTTACACCTTTCTCTGTTTCTTAGATCAGGGAAATCATGGTAAATGCAGTTTCTGTCTGCCTGCAGCCAGGCCGGTAACTGCAGAGCCAGGTTTGGGCAGGTTTGATGGATCTACCTCCTAAGGATGGCATGAAATTGCACGCCAGCTTCCACCTGCTGAAGGAAAAATTGCCTCCAAAGCACCCAAAACACTATCTTCTGCAGGGTATCCATCAGCTGACATGCATCAGTCCCAGACATGGAGGTGATGCTGGCTCTGCCGCGTCCCAGGACACGGTGGCCTCTGATGTTGAGGCATTGCTCGCAGGGAGTGTGGCCAGGCCCCGCACAGGTGGCTGTGCTGCTGGCTGAGGGCTGGCCTCAAGCCACTGGGCACCCCCACGCTGACACACTCCCCTGCCTTTCACTGTGTCTGTGACACTTGTGCCTATGCTCAGGTGTGCTTATGGGTGCATAGCTGGTATTGCATCGCTCATCCTTCCACCGGAAGAAAATTCTATTACTCGACTCTAGCCAGCAATGTCATTACATTAAATAGAAGGAGAACCTTTCCCTTACTGAATTCTTTAGTGTGTTCAACTTCACTCAGTAGAGGAAAACAAGTCTGTAAAAGTGCCACCAGCTTGTTTCAACTTCTGCATGTGCACTCACCTCATTTTCACGCCGTGGAGAGGGGTGTCAGCCGCAGCCTGACTGCCCGAGTGGTCACAGACTGGCCCAATTTCCTGCAGAGTGCCGCGAAGGCCGTAGATATCAACTTCAAAGGTAAACAATTACCTTTTATTATCACACATGGCTTTAGCTCTACCAGTTTCAAATAGCACATAATCACAAGTCTGTGATAACATTTACTCCTGATGAGAGAAAATTCACCAAGTACTAAATTGCTGCTGAGATGACGGGAACATGAGCCAGCCACGAATTAACTGCAATGATGAGTCAGCAGACGTTAATGTCTTGCACCATGCTGGAGACATCTGCTGAGCCGTCCACTGTTGAATCATCTTAAATATTTCTGTGTTATTACCCCTCCAGGAGCAAGCATCAGAGAACTTTTGTGTCTCTGTGTTATATATGCATAAGCTATTTTAAATAAATGTATGCAGGCACATAACAAGTGTATGCATTTAGGTATGTAGGTAATTTTCAGCTACGGGAGGGATGAGCAAGTAACAACTATTTAAAGTAAAACATGCATGGAAATGCTGATAGCAATTGCCCCCGTTTGGTGTTTGAAATGTGATAGCTGTGCTTAGTCGTGGCTCTGATGAGCCTGGGAGAGTGACCTCATGTCTGTGCCATACACCCTGAACCTTCATGCAGACCAGCCTGTCCAAGTTCTCGAAGTAGGAATTACAAGTTTACTAAGGGCTTGCCCATGTTTTGAAAATTAATCCCTCCAGAACAGCTGCAGGGTGCTGTGCTTAAGTGTATCATCACTTTGGCTTTTCCCAGGTTTTTCCCATATACACAGAATGTCAATATGTGGTTAGATAAATGTAGTAACTAGGCACTGTCAAGAGCATTGGATTAATCCACTGGAGAGTTGCAAATGCCCTCTTAAATGAGACCCTTTTTCACTGAAGGCCCTGCAACTATGCCGTAATGTGCCGTCCTCCTTCTGCAGTGGATCTTCAGCAGATGCTAAAAGCAGCGGTGTATAACTGAGGGTGCCAAAGGACTGTACTTTGGACAATGTAATCATTACACAAAAGAAGAGGCAGAGCTTTTATTTGGTAAATGCTTTGTTGCATTCAGCTTAACTCACTGCGACAAAACAACTCACACTTTTTAAACTCAGACTGTTTTGAAGTACATTGTCTGTTCTGGACTTAATTTAAACTTTTGCATACATAATTACCCAATTGTATGCACATGAGAACTGCAGTAATTCAGTGCATATTGTGCAAAGCTACATTTTTTGAAACTCCGGCTCTCTGAGGTCTGGAGGTCAAAAGTTAATTTTAGTGAGATGTGAGAGTTGTCCATGTTTGCCAAAAAAATTGTTATTTCAAGCATTCTGCAGTCTGAGTGTCACCGTTCCAACTTGTGTTTTTAAGGTTTCCCCACCCCCTGAATTTTCGTATGCAATTGAAAAAAAATACCATCCAGCTCACCAAATGTTTTGAGAAGCAGCGTGAGAGCAGTCTTGGCTGTTGCAGAGGGAACATGGGAAGCACAAGCTGACAGTAGAACTGGTGCCTCACAGTGTGGCTGTGGGGCAGTGGGATCAGACAGCCTCATGGTGCCCTTCCTCCTCTCCTGTTCTCCTTCTTGCTGCCGCTGATCCCAGGCTTAACCTCCACTCAAGGCAAGCCCATGGCTGGCTGCCATCTGAGGGATGTGCTCAGAGACCTTGTCCCCCTCTTCTTGGGGCTTGGGATGGGTGCAGGTGCCTGCTGGTCCGCACTCATGGGCCAAAGGACGTCAGGTCTTCTGAACTGATTCGTTGCTAGATGTTTAAAATAGCCCAAAGGAAAAGACGTGAACATCCCCTGCACGCTGGGTTTTGCACTCAAACACTACTTTTTCCCCAAAATTAGCTCTCACCACTCGTCTTGAGGTGCCCTAAACTAACAACTTAGTATTTAATGAACGTTAAGGGGAAATTAAATTATTCTAAATAGTAGCTAGGTTTCAGACTTCTCAGTAGTGGCTGCAAAAAAGTAAGGCAGTGTTTTTAGAGCAAGTAAGAAATCCATCCTTTGAGGATTGGTTTACAGTCCTCCAGAATTTTCCATGAGGTTAATAACCAAGAGAAACGTCCTGGCAGGAATGATCACATTCTCACTACTGCCCAGTCATTACAATGGTACAACAGGAGGTTTCAAGTAAGTCACAGGATTTTCTGCTACTGTGGAAGACAATGTGTCTGCATATTTAGTTGAAAAGCTTTCTCCCATTTTGCTTTGTATGCTGAACTTCTTGGGCACAGTGCATTAACTCTTCTTGAAGTACAAAATGGAGAATAGAACTGCCAGAACATTTTTGTCAATGGTTTCCAAAAACTATGGAATTTCCTGCCCAGCTACATCAGATCAGCCAACAACTTTGTAATTGCTAAAAACAGCCTGTTGATTTTCCTCCCAAGTGTTTCAGCTGGCCTGGCTGAGCTTTCTCTTTTCCACTGTCTTGAGATGTTTCTCCCATTGTGCACTGTACTGTATTTTTATGGTCAACATATCCTCTAGCAAACAATTTCAGGCTGATGGCGGAAGGGAGATTGGATTCAGGTTAGAGATTTGAGCCCGGGACAGGGAGCCAGGAATGCCTCAGTTCCTGAATCAGATCTGCCACTAAATCAGGAATCCACATAAAGCAAAGCCACATGATGAGCAATTGTATGTTGATTTGATTTTCTGTGCAGAGGAGGAAGTGAGCCTTTGAATGTGGTTCTCTCCTTGGCATGCCCACTGCAACCGAAGCTGTGGCTACAGGTGGCCCGTGAGTGGGGGGCATGGAGCAGGTTCCTTCCGAGGAGAGGCAGAGATTGGTGAGGCTTCTGTCTAACTAGGGACCAGAAGTTTTCACCAGAGTGGTACTTGGACTGACATCTCAGTGGTAAATGCAAATAAATTAGTTAAGTATGCCTGCATGAAATTTTCCTGCTGAAAAACTCATTCTATAAAAGCATTTATACTGTATTCTTTATTGTCAGCTAATCCAGCCCAAACTCATTAAATGGCAGTGTGTGGGTTACTCGCTGTCAGTGAAATTATCAAAGGCATTTTTCAGCTGATGCACTGGGAAAGCATGTGCTTCAATGCCAACTAAAACAATAACGAGGAAATGTTATGATCAGACTTGACCAAATGACCTTTCCCATTTTAGATTAGTTCTTAATTTCAGCACAAGGGTCATCCTGTGAGAATAGTTACAATAAGTCACTGCTCACCTCTCACATGAAAAAGAAGTGACTTATTAGAAATCTCACTGTACTCATTGCAGTTAATGAGATGTGGAAAGCTTTATAATTTGATTTGCTGGACCATATGCTGTAAAGGGATACTGCTGATTTCATTCCTCCACATTTAATTTAAGCAGTATGCAATGGCTTCTTCGTATGGCTACTTATATAATAAAAATTAACTTGGAGTATAAAAAAATACACCATTGTGGGGTTTATTACTCTGTGTGGTTGAGTTTCAAGTGTTTTTCATTGAAACATCTGTAAGTAATGTGTAGGTCTAATTTTAAATCCTGGCAAATATTTTCCATTTAACATTTGGTTTTACTGACAGACTTGGAGTGGTGGTTTTCAGAGCTTGTCAGTAACAGATACGTATTTTCAAAGATAAACAGTTTTTTAATTGAAGATAACTGTAACCCAATACCTGCTTTTCCTACCCCTCTTGTATTTTAGTGGTTGCAAGCAGCAACACAGACACTCATCCCCTGTCCCTCAGACCCTGACCATAGCAGCAGCACTGTGGTGGTGCGGGCTGTCCCTCCCAGGTTGTCCCAGGCATGTGGAGCCACCTGGGGTCACACAGCATCCGGAGAGTGGGTGCGGCCCCGGGCATGAGCTGACCAACCCAAGGGACAAGGTGGCAGTCCTGAACTCCCTGAGACTGTCTCCTTCAGAGATGTCCCCTTAGCTATTTTGCAGGAAAAGTTACCCTTGGAGGGTGGATTTGGGCCTCAGCCCCAGGTGGGGCTTGGCCGCCCGCTGCCACTCAGCAGCATGCGCTCCGCTCTCAGGGCCAAACGCGCTCACTTGCACCACGGCGTCTCACTGTCACAGCTTTACTCCAGGTTATTTGAGTTTCGGCTGCAGACAAAATGAAACAGCTCAAGCAGGCAGGCTTGCTGTACGGCCCATAAAAGTGGAAACCACGCTGCCTTGTCCCCGGGCATCACCTGGCCTGGCGGGGCTTGCGCTCCTGGTGCTTCGTGTGAGAGCCAGGGCTGCAGCCAGGCTAAAGGTGGTGGTGGAAATACCCAGTGTGAGGCAATGAAAGCTCAGTTTGGAAGTAAATGTTAAGATCATTTCCAAAAAGAAGCCCTGAAAGGCTAGAAATGTGGGAGAGTCACTGGTTTCACCTGAAAAAAATGCCACAGCATTATTTGCAATTAATGCCACAATGTCCACAAGCTCTAAATACAAAGACTGTGTATGCTTTAATCTAACCTGTTGGTAGAACTTGAGATCAGGCCGAGAAATCGTGTGTATTTGCTGCCCTGAGGCAGGGCATGGCCCTGCAGCATGGCACGACTCCATCACCTACTGAAACACCATTTTGTGAGGTGCTCAGTAGAGGGATGGTGCTTGTTTGTGTCCCCCTACTCTGTCACTCCCTCTCTCTACTCTTTACTGTTTCCTCACCATGATTTTACAAACAAGTTTAATCCTGCTTTCAGTGATAAGTGATAATAATAGTACATTCTTCCCTTCAGACCCAGGCCGTTGCCTTATTGAACCCTGAACTGCAGCAGCAGAAAATGGGATTTTGGTGCAGGGGCATTAGCCATGGTGGTGGGAGGCCAGCGAGGGACGCTGCGGCAGCCAGCAGGAGCACAGGGACCTCCGGGCTCCCGCAGCCCTGTGCTGAGCCTCCAGGAAAGAGTGTCAGTGTTACCTAATTTAACAGCTTTTCATTTAGAGAGAAAAACATGTCTTTGCTACCAAAGACAAGCCAGTTCATTTAATTTGGAAACGGCCTTTAATGCTTTAATGGTCTGTGGTGTGGGTTCAGCAGCTGAACTGAAGGTGTGGGCTGGAGCCAGCCCTCTGCACCTCCTGGGTCTGAGTCTTCTTGGTGGAGACCCTGACAGGGATCGAATCGCAGGCCCTTCATGAGTTGACCTCCAGATTAAAAAAATAATCACCAAACCAGGTTTCAATTTTAACACTTTAATCAGAAGTTTTGAAATGCTTCTGAGGAGGCTGGTGATAGCCATAATCTCAGCCACAGTGATTTCTCATAAACATTGAGAGAAACTGCAGCTTTACTGAATATAGTGTCTGTTTTAAATGGCTGGTGGTTCACTTGGTTTTAATATGAGTACAAGCACAGAGGCAAGTAAAATCTAATGAAAGTGCTTAGAAGATTTTGTTTGGATACCCCACAGCAGCCGTGGTTTATACTGAAAGGGAAAAGATTTCTTTATAGCCAGGTCTGCAGAAGCCAGAAATTTAATTTTGCTCCACAACTTATTTTATTACATTTTTAATTTTCTCTTGCATTACCCTGACCCTTTTCTATAGCTTTTGACGCCTGGTGCTTAATTACTTATCATTAGTAATGTACATGGGGGCCTTCCTGCATATTTATAAATGTGATCATTAGTACATGGGAAGACAAAGACTTCTTTAAGACTATCATTAGTTATTCTGTTTTCATAGAAATGTTCATTAGAGAAACTACCCACCTGGTTAAATAATTATAATTAAGAACTGGTAATCTCCTTTGCATTTTTAACTTGATCTTCAGGATGCGTGTGCATAGCTAAAGGAGCCTTGTTTGCCCATCTTACTATCTTTTCTTTTTGATTTGAATTGTCAAGCAGATTTAAATTATGTGTTTTGGAACTGTGTACCCTATAGAATGATTTATGGAAAGATAGGTTATTATTAAAAAAAAAAAAAAAAAAACAGAAAGAAAGAAATCAACCCTGCAATTATCTCTGAATTCATTAACTGTGCACTGGCAGCAAGAGGTTGTGTAAGCCATTTACTGTAATGCACAGTATGGAGTTAAAACAAAATGTCACTGGAGCCTGATTTCCCTTTCGTATCTGTGGTATTCACTGCAGACACCCAGACTGCAGGAGAACGCTTGCAGAAAGGTATCGTTTCCACATCAGGCTCTGGTGTTACTGGGAAACGCCGACAACAACTGTGATGGTGTCAGTAGTCCTGCTCCCAGCCATTGTGGGGAGCTGGTGGGAAACCCGTCTGAAATGTTTGCACCTGCCCATCTGCTGCGCCTGTGGGGAAGGGAGAGCATCGCCCCCCCGTGCCCACCGTGGGGCACAGGGAGGGCTCACCTCTCAGATACCACAGCTATAGGAAGAGCTAGGCAGTGGCATAAATATCATCTGTAAACAATTAAGCAGCTACTGCTCATTCAGGGCAGTTCTGAGAAGCAAAGGAAGTCTGCAATCAGTTATATCTCCAATTACCATAAAAATATATTAGCCATTCATTCATTTATTAATGATTCATCAGTTAACCACACATAATGAGCAAATAATTAGCAATGCTGTACGGTTGCCAAAATTGAAGAAGTGTTGGCATTTTAAAGATGAAAGGTTGCATTTATGTAAAAAGTCGGGTGGTGATAAACTTAATACAGAAGATAATTATAAAAGTGGCTGTCCTATTTTAGAAGCTGAGGTCCTGCAAAACTTCCCTAATTGAACCGAAATTAATATTTTTCAGAAGCATGCATGTTACTGGTTCCTCGCTGCTGCATTTAGTGGGAGATCTCCCTTCAGTAAGGTACATCACACAATACAAGTTAATAAAATGCCAGACAGCAAGACTGCGTTCTTTGTTTGCTCTGTTCAGGGCCTTGTGGAAAACAATAAATTGCATTCATGTCAGCCGAGGCCCATCCCTTTGCTAATTACCGTTTGGTGCTGAAATGACTTCTGTGAAATTGGGAGCATGAAGAAACACACAGCCGTACAAGGGAGGCTTTTCAGGCAGTGGCAGTAAATGTGAGATAGGCCTTAGGCACGCAGATGTTAAAACAGTGAATTCCCCCACAGATTACACTAATGGAAACCCTGTCAGGGTAAGTCAAATCTGGGGTCTGTGGTCAAAATCTAATTAATGTTCTTGTACTTAAAAAGAATATGAATGCCTGGAGGTGAGAAAGAACACATAAGAAATTTGCTTGTTTGTAAAATTGCTGGTGTGGATGGCAACCGCTGCCGAGCCCTTCCTTAGGAGGTAACACCTGCTTCAGGAGCTGCTTGCACTGCTTGCTTCTTGGTGCGGGGCTGTGGGCACTGGGCTCAACCCCTCTTGCAAGTCTCGCATGAAAATGGCTCTTGGCAGCTGGCCCACAGGGAACATGGATAGTCATCGCTGTCACTGAATGCCTTCTCTTCGCTCGGCACGGCTGCCCAGAGTCGGCAATGCTGATTAGGAAGTACCTGTAGCTGATGACGTAAGAAAGGACCAGCTCTTCTTTGTGCAAAAACAAAGCCCTGGCCATCTACATTGAGCTTGAGGACATTGCTGGGGCTCTTACAGCGCTTTTACAGCTGCACTGTGCATGGCCTGTGCAATAACAGAGGAAATGAATTTATAATGCAACAATCTCTTCGTTTTCACAAGCACAAAAATTCCCCTAAATACTTAAAATAACACTCAGAGTGGGACAGACCTTAAATTTTGAATAAGTGAAACCCTAATCCAGTGTGTTGCTGAAACAAGCTTGTTATTAAAAAAATAAATTTGAAACAGCAAGTGGTTTGAGAATTTTGGATTTAATTATTTAAATCTGCTTAAGATCACTCTCTAGCACTGTGTTTGGGTTTCCCATTGAGAGCATGTTTTCTGGGAAAGGTATTCCACCCAGTGCCTTGGAAATACTAACTTTCTCGTGCAGCAGTGCTTTAAGCAGTAGAGACGAATAATTATTATTATAATAAGCAAGATATTATATGGCAGTGTGGTGGTATTTCTTGGATGCAGCCTGTCATGAAAACTGCACAGAGCCAGTCGTGTTTGGAGAGATCACCAGTCTCCTTGGCTAAATGGCACATGGAATGTGGCTCCAAATGCTTTGCAGGTAAAAAGTGATTCCTTAGTAATGTAACCTACTCAGCTATGACCGATAAAATCTGAACCAGCAGATTTGCAATTTTAAGCTAATTTGAATTATTATATGTTATTTAATAGGTAAATATTGCAAATCAGACTTTGTTCATTGCTGATTGCTGTACTTTAGTTAAAAACTACTACTTCATCTTTAGGATATAAGATTATCTCTTAATGCAGCATAGATCAAGATGGCAAAATCTATCTTGCCTTTTGTAGAGCCATAACAGAAGCTTCCTGGATCCCAACAAGAAATGTATCCAAGATGACCCAATCTGCACAAAACCTAGCAGAGGGGTGAGAACCAGAGAGGTATTCCTCATCCCCAGCCACAGCCCAGGCACACGGAAAGTCAGCTTCCCCAGCCAAGAGTAGGGGAAAAACCTCTGGCTCTGAGTCATATTTCCTTCCCCTGTGCTTGTGCTGGGACAGAGGGATACAGCCATGCTGCATGCTGGCTCAGTCTCACCACTTGGCTTGGCTCGGCTCCTGCAGTGCAAGCACACTGTACATAGGCTGTGAAGATCAGGAAAGGTGGTTTTGTGCTGAATATCCTCAAAAGTAATCATTTACGTCTTCAAGGCAGGATGCTCATCTTAGCCATTTTCTTTCTGTTTGTTCTCTGCATTGTCTGTTTGCAGTAGAGCTCTTGCAGGGGGGTTACGTGCTAGTTTGGGGACCAGACTCTGTTGCTGAGTGTTACCAACATTCACTCTGTCAGTCATGTTGGCCATGGTGGCTTAAGTGCCGCTCTCTGTCACAGGGATGAAGCCTTTTTGTTTTCGTAATGCTACTGAGGTTGCATTGATGTAATTGCATTGATTTGTCCCTTCTGTCATGCGTATGAGTGGGGTCTTAGGGAGTGTTCAGGTTTCTAGCCAAAATTTGTGGGGACAAAAAAAGGGCAAGTCCAGACTTGGTATTAATCGAGTTAAATGGTTCATTCACAGGTCTGATGGTCAACACAGCCATGTCATTGTCTGATTGAAACAGCACCAACTGATGACTCATGAGCTGGGTTCTCTAAAATTCACAACATGTGTGAGGATGCTGTTCAACCAAACCCCAAACAATCTGCCTGGCTGTCCTCATTCAAGCATGCTCACTACATGATCTACCTAGTGATTATTAGCAATATTTTCTTTTAGAAATGTTTTTTATTTTCAAGAAAAGGTCCTACAGATACTTTTTTCTTAAGCAATAATGTCTATGTTTATGTGTTACATGAAGCAGATGTTGATTTAAAGCTTAGTTCTTGCTTGAGATATTTTTCAGTCCACTGAAAGGGGTTGATTAGTGTCCCCTAGCTGAACCATTTTTTCCCTCTGTTGCTTTGACCCATTGATTTAATTAAGGTCTAATAAAGAGACGGCTGAAAGATTGTTAAAAATCCTTTTTTTTTTCCCAGATCTGACCTATGGTGGTCTGTCAGTGCAATTTGACTCGCACATGCCTCCTTTAATATGTGAGCACACCGATACAGAGTTTGTCTTCTTTAGAGTCAGTTGGTTTTTTCCCTCAATGATAGGTCAGATTTAATTTTGATTTTAACCAAAGTAAATGCTTTCCTGGAGACCTTCTGCTTTAGTGAAAATAAGTAATGGAAAAATAACCAAAACAAGTCACAGTATCAAAAGGAAAGACCTTAGAAAGCTTAGTGGTGACCCTTTCTTTCTGTTTCCTTTCCCATCCTCCTCTTGCCAGCATAGCGAGAGAAGGAGAAATGAAAACTCTGGGTTTGTTTTTCAAGTAAGTAACAAGAATGACTCAAAGTTTATGAAATGTGGTGGGGTTTTCATTGAAAGTGATTGCTGCTTTTCAACTTTGTGTCTTGCCTAGGTCAGTGTTAATGCTCAAAAAAATACTTTACAGTACTTGTCGTATTGCCAGACTCCTGTTTTCCTTTCCCTTCTCCTCCCACCAGCTCTGCAGTTTGCTACTCTAGGGTGAGAAGAGCTGTTCCCAGCATGCTAATTTTACCACTGAGCAGGCTCATCTTTATCTTGTGAAAAAGAGAATTACCTTGAATGTGCACCCTCACCACACTCTGCTTCTGTGGTAGGAGAGGACTTCTGGCACTGGGGCTCCCAGCACTATCCCTGCTGTGCCAGGATTGCAAGGATGGTCTTCAGAAAAATAAAAAAGGAAGAAAAGCCCTAGCTGCAACTTCAAGGAATGGCTCAATACGCTATTCATGGCTTGAAAGAACAGCACTGCTATCCACAGTGGCAGTTTGTGTCTATGAACCTTCTTAGATGCCTCTCATGCTCAGATTTCTGTGCTGCAGCTTGTTAGCAGGAGAGCTGCCTGTGGGGCTGCGGCAGGTTTGTAATACAGCAGGATGTGCGCTAAAATAAAAATCCAGTTAGGAGTGGTGTGATCCCAGTGCTGCCTGGGCACTGGCAATTAAACCGGGATGAGAATAAGACACCTGGACTTTGGGACTCCTGGGATGAACATACCGCTTGCTGAGGGCTGTCCCTGCCCAGGAAAGCACTAAAACAGGTGTATAAATCCTACTGTGTTCAGTGGGATTTAGGCACCTGCTTAAACTTAAGTGATTGTTTAGAGAGTTTCCTGAATGGAATCCTGACAATTGTGCCCGAGAGTAACTTTTAAATTAGTTTTAATTGCTCATCATAAGCAGCTGTCATGAGTCTGTGTAAAAAAGGGTTTGATTCTGGAAAGATGCAAGACTTCCCAGGCCCTTGGCTTTCATGTAAACACCCTTTCTGGATGGCCAGCATACCGCTGACCTGAAGGAGCCCTGCTCGGCCCTGCTTTTATTGTGTGTTGCTCTGTGGTCCCACTGGGGCTGCAGTGCCAGCCCAGCAAACTGCCCTGCCAGCCGCTGACACCACCCACCTGCACGTCACCAACAGGGTCCCATCAGAGGCAATGTGCAGGCTGCAAGAGAGGAGGAGACAGTCCGTGCTGTATTCAGTAGGTGAGTAAAAATGAAAGTTAGAGGAATGAGAGAGGGGGAGAGGAGATTTGTGTCCAAGTGGAAGAGTCAACTGAACCTCCCACTTGGAAACAGCAGTCCTTTTGTGCCACAGGAGTCAGAAAGCTTCACAAGCTTTCTCTTCTAGGATTTTTTTCCCCCTCTATAATCCCTTCCTTCTTACAATAGAGTTTGAGGATAAACTTGAAAATAAATCTAATGTTACATTTACACCAATCAATCTCAAAGGAAAAACAAAATCCAGCAAACTCAAATTATTACTTAATTCTGTATGTGCACATGTTTACATGCGTCATCTACTTAAAACAAGCAGGACTGTGTCCATGTATCTGAGAGTTATTTTATTTTTTTCTTTACATACGTGGTTAATTATTCAATGGATGATACCACTGTTGTGTAGCTCTCAGAAAGACTAAATTTGCAATTAAAACATTTTAAAGGCTTTCTTTTGTAGAGTTCTTAGGTAATTAAGCTGAAGTGCCTGAACATTTCATATATAAATGTACTGGAGCAGTGGTACCTATGTAGTAGTTAAGGTCAGGTAGAAACCAACCTTGCATTTAGAGTCTTTTTTCCAGTATCGCAGTTGAAACCTCCCTAAATCTAAATTAATCTTCCAGAAATCTATGGGAAATTTGGTTTATGAGGGGAAAAAAGGTCTTGCATTATTACCATAGTCTATCAGTCTTCCCTCAGTGTGACTCCATTCATTTTGCAATGCGTGGCTGTTCAGCATTGCCACAGCTGAACTTCAGAAGACTTTTGCTGAAACAAAGCACATCATGGGAACAGTCACGTTGGGTGCCCCCACCAAGGCAGGAGCAGGAGCTCAGCCCTGCCTGGCTGCAGCCCAGGGGGCTTGGGGCACGTGTAGGGGAAGCCTTTGTGGCCCACAACAAGGGACTTGGGGACAGCATAATGCTCAAGGCGGCTGTGACAAAGCTCAGAGCAAACTTGGCTTTACTTCTGTGTCCTGCTGCAGAGCTGCAGTAGCCTGTTCTGCTCCCCAAAAACCCTGCTTGGGCTTCAAGTTCCCTCTCTGCCTCCTGAAGCTGTTCCCTCCCTTACAGTCTTGCTTCCTCTCCTCCTTGCCAAGTACACTGACTCCAGCCTGATCTGAAAGTTAATTTTAACAAATAACATCTTGGGCCAAGCCAAGTTAGGATCTGGAGATAGGACACGCCACGGGAAGGGAGCAGGGTGGGGTGGAAGGGAGCATGAACGCTCAGCCTTGTAATATGTGTGAGAGCTGATGCTCTCTGAGCAATCGAGTGCTTATTATTATTTCTCTTGGATAGGTCACCTGGGAGTGGAGGAATTTTTCATTTTAAATTAAAAAGAAATCTTTTATAATGCTCATTTCTGAAAGGGAAAAAAAAAAACCCTACCTCATCATGGAAGCAATTAGATGGAGGACACATTGAAAGGAGTGATTAGTTGCTAATTTTTGAGCTGTTGGCCCTGGCAGAGGGGGTTTTTTCTCAAGGATTTTTTTAAAAGGTGTCTTTCATATGCCTATAGTCCAAGGTTACTTCTCATTCAATAGCAATTACCATATGTCCATTACATGCTGGAGACTGCTTGAGGTAGATGCAGTGGTCCCCATCAGAGCATGTGTCAAGTCAAAGTGCCAGCAGCTGTGTGAGCTGCAGGATAATTGTTCCTATCTGTTTCTTCTCTTTTCCAAGTCCCAGTAAATGTTCTAGGGACTAACTTACCCCTTCCTTGATGCAACCTGAAAGTGTAGCCCTCCCGTTTGCATTTCAGGTTCCAAGTCAGCCGTGTCAAGATTTGAACAAGAACCCATGAGAGTAATGGGTCAGATGTAAGTAAGAAGTAAAACTACTCGTGAAATAGGTTATCTTTCTTTCTGCCCATCAGATTACAAACCTTAGCCCCACCATCATTTAAAAAAACTAATCTGTAACTTCAAACCTTGCATAACTGCTCTGTTGTATCAGATGGAAACCAACTAACCAGACACCACAATATAAAAAAATGCGCACATTGTACCTCAGAAAAATATAGGGTTGAAAACACAGGCAAAATGCACTCTTATTAAAATGTGGACATGGTCCAGTAATGGAATGAGTAGGGAAACTTGAATGGATCAGAGTCAAAAAACACTCTGCTTAATTCTTGAGGGGTTTTTTTGCCATTCAGCTTACATCAGTGTTAACATCTACTGAGAAATGCAGCCATTTACAATTTGCAGTTCAATGTGTTACTTTAATTAGTATGAAAATTAAAGGGCAACTATAGGCCAATGTGAATGATTATGGAAATACATGTGCATCACATGCTATGCTCTCATTTAATTAATCGTCTTGTAAACTATATCAAGCACTTTAAGTCAGTTGCTGAGTATAACAACTCTATTTTAAATAACCACTTAATACTTAACAGGATGTGGAGAAAACACTAGCACACGACTGCTTCTCAAGTTTCAGTGTCTGAAATTTTTTAAAGCTGACCCAAGTCAACCCAGACAATGTTTAACACCCTGTGTCTGTACACAAGAAACTCTGTGATGTACAGACATTCAATTACATTTTTAAAAAGTGAGAAACATTTTGCAAAATAGTGACTTTAGAAAACTAATTGGCAGCAGCAAACTTGAGAGTCAAAAGCCAAAAGCTAGAGGGGACCTTTTACTACAGCAACTCTAGTCAAGAAAATGAAAATAAAGGCATCTTTGTTTCTCAGTCAAATTAGCTGATTAAGAAATAAAACATTTTAACATGCTTTAAATGCAGCATTAATTATTTATATGTAAAAAAATTAAATCCAGGTTCCATGAATTACACTTTGTGTGTGTGAATTGAATGTTACGGGAATACTAATCCTTTTATATTCATGCCTTACTTCATTAGGCAAAACGAAATATTAAGGGCTCTATTCATTCAAAAAATTCTTATGCATTCAAGTCACACCTTTTCTATGGCTTTTTTTTTTTTAAGAGTATAATTTATAGTACTGATTTTTAAGTATGATTCAGAAAAAGCTAACTAATTCTAAAGGATGGGCTCTAGTAAACAGACATGTTTGCAAAAGGACAAGGATACAGTGGTGGGTCTTGCTTGTCATCGGTGAAAAAGTCCAGAGTAAGTCATATTGTATGATCTCAAAGCTGGTGTAACATAGAAAATCAGATGCATTACTAGCAGGGAAACTCTGAAATCTTTGAACATTTTTTCCTATAGATTGGTTAGTAAATAATTTTCCCCCCTCATTTATTGTTTCCGGTGACTGGGCAGTGCTTTATTCAGGTGAATGAAGAAAAAAGGTGATTTACTCATGCAGATGTGTTCAGGGATGTATTTTTCTATTTTCCATTTATCTCCATTTTAGCAGTGGTGTGTCCCATGCTTGGCTCCCCGGGAGGAGAGTCCATCCACTGAAGCTGCACTGATCTGTGGGATGTGGTTAAACACGCGCCGCGACTGAAGCTGGGACTATCACAGTCAGTTGTCTGCACTTTTTTGAACGTGGACCCATGAGTTAAGGAGCTTGTGCATTAATTAATTGTTTTGCTAACACTTACGTGAAAGTTAATAGGAATTGAACTCTGGTTTGTTTCAGCATCTTTCCTTGGGTGTTTTGTTGTTGTTTTTTACTGACTGAAGAGAGGAACAGCTAGAACTGTGCAATGATGATCATGTTGAACTTTCAAAATAATTAGAAGATTCAGTTAACATTAAAGTAATAACTTTAAAGGAGAGAGAGAGAAAGGGGGGCGGGAGAGAGAGAGGGGGGAGGGAGCGGGGGGGAGGTAGGATAGAAAGCAAGAAATTATGAAAAAAGGGTTGCCCAGAAGCTTGCAAATTGTCAGCTGGCTGAATTTAAATAAACTTTTGAGAAACAAAATATTGGGAAGTAGGACAAAGTGTCAGATGGTTGGGTAAGATTGATGTATTTCATAGTTTAGTTAATATAGATCAACATCTGCCTTTAGTTACATCTGCACAACCCCCTGACTTCAGCAGTGTTGTACTTTTGCAACCAAGTTTGGACTGATGTTTTTAAATAGGCCCCAGTGCAGAATATCTGCAGAGAGCCTGCGGTGCTCCGTGCTGGTGTAATCAGGCAGCTCTGGAGAGAAGGGGTAATACAATATGTTATTGTTTCTCGTGTAATTTTTAAAATACATTGAGGAGTAATATATTTTTTATAATAGGGTGCTCCCTGTCTCTTTAAGCAACTGTCAGATGTAGGATGTCCTCATGCCAGGATGCTATGGTCTGCTCCCTCTGTGCAATTGTTAATTAAATCCATCCCTTATTGTAGAACCTGCCTAGTCTCTTACCCGTTCTGCTTATCTGTGATACCAGATGATGCTCAGTAATTCATGGCCAACCTGCTCCCACCTTCAATTGGGCCTCCTGTGCACTGACCTTAACCAGCTTCACCTTTTCATTATTCCCAAGGAGAACAGAACCCCGAAGGTAACAGTTTTATCAACTTTTCCTGTTGACCAGATGACGGTTCAGTGATAAATAAATGGAGTGTGCTTGAGCTGGAGGCCTCCCACACACCATCACTCCCTGTCCTCTGGCTCCCGCTGCCTGCCCAGACACAGAGCTGTGCCTGGAAAGGGGACTGTCCTCAAAAGGCACTGCAGGCTGCACTGCTTCTGGCAGGCAAAAACCACCTTTGCCTATCCAGGTAATGCTACTCTGCCACTCACCATGTCAGCTGAAAAGTTGCTCTGCTTGCTATTGGGTTATGCCACCTGAAAATCTCTTTTCCCCAGTGGTAAGGCTGATATACAGGAGCTGGTTGGAATATTTTCATAGCTGACAAGCTGTTTGCCATGAACAGTGTCAAAGATTTAAAAGCCACTTCCGCAAATAGGACTTTCTGGCAAATATAGTCTAAGCAAATCTTTTATTATTACCACATGGCTAGAAATACTCCTAGAGTTCTCCTGAAAATGGGTACTGTACCAGCAGAAAGCAATATTCTGTTGGCCTGTGCATTGCCTCAAGGGTATTTACTATGGTAATAAGATCAGTAATTCATCTCCTAAAATCACTGAGAGCACAAATGCTTATTTAAGTAGATGGTATCTTGATTACAACCGAGTCGAGAGAGTTCTTAAAGCTGCCTGTTTAGGCTACAGATCTTCTTTTAAAGGCAAAGGGCTGGTAAGCAGAAGAACATCGTGTTTCATAGCTACCTTACATTTTCAGCAGTTCAGAGTAGATGCACAGCACATCCTTTGACAAAATGGGCATGTACAAATAAGTCACGAAATTATGCCTGTTGAGTGTTTTTTTTTTTCTTTTTTATTTCCATAAAAATGTAATGAAAAGAGAGATAAATCTCTCTCCGTATCTAAATGGTTGGTTAGAACAAAGGAAACAGAGAGAAAGCCATAGTCTAGCAGCACATAGAGCCATTTGAACCCCACTGTCCTGGGAGATGCAGTACCAACATCAGTTAAGAGGTAGTATTAACCCAGAAAAACAAAAAGGGGGAAGATCTGGAGGTAAAATTATTTGCTTCATCGCAGAGTAGGCCTGTGTCAGAGAAGTATCCTGTGTTCTTGAGACTCTAGTAGCCTACCATCTGCTAGCTCACAAACTCAGCAGGCTTCTTCTCTGGAAGTCTTGGGAGGCAGAAGCTGCCAGTCTTGCTCATCTGCTTTTGTTTGTTTGTTTACAAATCTGGTCAAGAGAAACCATGGGTTTATGACAAAGGCATAGAAATGTAAGTTTAAAGATAGTTTCTAATCCCAAACTCTGTCACAGGAAGTATTCACAGAAAGGATGATACAATCTAGAGGTACAGAGATTCATCCAATTGGTTTATTTGAGGAAAAACATAGTTTGACTTCTGAGAATCCGAAAGCAGTGCCCATAGCCATATGCCAGTAAAGTCTCAGGTGGTCCATAGTATTTCACATTGGTGATGTGGCATTGAAGGTGAATCACAGAAAAACAGAGCTAGAAGTTCCTAAAACAGATGTTCTCTAGTTTGCCAGGAAGCCTGAGCCCTTAATGAGGACACGTGACTGAAATGGAAAGCATTAGCAGTTTCCCTGCCGAATGTTGTTCTGTACTTTAAATTCATCAATACTGCTCCTTCTTTGCAGAGTTATTAAGCTGAATATCACTGAGGTGTGTGCATATTTGATGAGAGAAATAGTTGTTTGTGCTCTTCATATATTTCAGAAATTAAAGATTTTTCAGCAGGCACGATTCTGCCTTATGAGCCAGAATTTTCCCTCTAATTTTTTCTGCAGTCATGGAGCATAAACATTTGAAATAGCTTTCACCAGCTTGATCACTGTTGTCAGACAGAGTACAAATGCAAATGAAACTAATAATTTTTGCCGAAGTTCTCTAGATTCCACCAGAATGTATGGAATTGTCTTTCATTAATTAACAGTGCTTAACACTTATGTAGCAATTTCCATCTTTAGTGACAAGCTTATTAATCAATGCAACACCTCTGAAAGGAGCATTGCTATGTATTCCTATTAGAGTGTGAAATTTAAAATGTATGGATGTGCTCTGAAGTGTTGGTCAAATAGCCGAAGAAATCTCGGTTTCCAATTTGTAAGTTTGTGGTTTCTGTCCCCTGATTAGACCAGACTCCTTTGACACACAGACCCCTTTATGCATTTAATAGATCAAGCTCCACTGAGTTTAGAGCCACACATCAGCATGGCCGTACTCTGAAATGTAGCGATAACAGAAACGTTTTCTATAATTGCTGCCTAGAGGACCTGAGATGGGGATATAGCACACTGCTGTGATCTGCTCTTTGCAGCTTTGCTAAGAGTCGAAGGAGCTGGAATTTGTGTTTCCAGTGCACAGTAAAGAGGGTTGTGTTAAATGACCAATGCCTTTTTTCATGCTAATAGGTGTGACTGTGTTAGGCTAACAAAGAAGTCAATCCTGACATAGCAATGATGATTTTGACTAGAGTGAAATCCATTAGATTCCCTCACCTATTTTCAATGCCTGCTCTTGTAGGATACTTATGGTACTGCTGATCTGTTCTCCTTGCAGCCAAGAAAGTGTCAGATGAGAGTGTTTTCTGCTTGCAACATCCCAGGAAAAAGATGTATATTCTATCCGATAGGCTTGGTTTGGGAAATGAGTTTTGCTCAATGTTACCAGCTCTGCAGAAGCCACCAGGCAAGTGCAATGAAAAAGGCCTCCTATAAAGGGTGTAACAAAAAACAAACCATTTCAGTTGGTGACTAGAGGCATATCAATAAAAATCAACTCCTGCAAATATCAAGTGACTGATTGAAAGTTTGAAAGCTTTTTCACTTCCCTGTTAGTACCATCCAGCTGCAATAAAATACATGGATTTCTCTGCTACCCTTGCAGATAACCCCCTCCTCATGCTGCATGTAAGAAGAGCTTCAAGAATTTAAAAAAAAAGTACAGGGAATTTTTGTTTTTAAGTAGCTCAGTCCATTGCTTTTAAAGGTGAAAATGTCTAAACTATAGCAGGAGAGGAACATCTCATTGCTTTGCTCTGTTGGTAGGCAGCCTATCAGACTTTCGGGATGTCTGAAGAGAAGACTTCAGATGACAATAGCTACCTAAAA
Source organism: Rhagologus leucostigma (assembly GCA_013397725.1). Taxonomy (NCBI): domain Eukaryota; kingdom Metazoa; phylum Chordata; class Aves; order Passeriformes; genus Rhagologus; species Rhagologus leucostigma. The sequence goes on from VZTD01003782.1 coordinate 691,992, forward strand.
CTTCACCCCTCTGGCAAGTCCAGCAAGCATCGTCCCTGTGCTGGATACCTTGACAGGATAGAGCAGGGCTATGGGCCAGGCAGTGCGGGCTCCCACATACCTGCCTGCAAGGCATAGGCTGCAGTCCCATTCTCACCGTCTCCTCAATAGGTAAGTTGCTTGGTGCTGCCCATGGTTTGGGGTCGAGGCTTGTAGCTGCTTCTGTCCCTCATGGATGCTGAGTCTGGCCCCTCAGGGCATCTGGTGTTTGGTCTTGTGCTGTTAATAGGAACCGATCGCTCCTGTTGAAAATGACTCTGTTTTGAGGATTTGTGCATCCAGACGTTGTGAAACATTCATATATAAAAGCAATATATGAGTTTTATATGAGTTTGTATGAGAAGTATCTTATGGGATTTTATGACCAAACCTGTATCTGTTTCGTTGCCTCGTGCTCATGGAAGTCTTGTGTCAGCTGTGGGGAGCCTACAAACCTAGAAGTCAGGGGCCTTCTAGAAACTCTTTCTGAGTTTAATTTTGTATTTAGATGCTGTTCCTTCTCACAAGAGAAGGAAATCCAGGTTCATGAGACTTCAAGACTTGGGAAAGCACCTAGAAAATACCAAAACTGATCTGCTTTGTCCATGCACAGACTGTTTAGAAATTGATTCCAGCTACAAGGCTTGGATTTGTATCTGGGTCCAAATAGTCCTTAATTCAAAGGCAAGACATTTATCCTACTGATGTCAATGTGATTTCTATCACTGGCTTAACTGGATGAGGGTCTTTGCTGTGTTTAAAACCACAGATTTTTAGTTTGACCTACAGGTAACATAAAGACAGGTATTAACTGGGAAGTCTAAATTTCTGGAAGTCTCTCTCTCAGTAGTTCTTATTAAATTCACTACTCCAGCATAATGTAGCTTTCTGTTCTAATCATAGCATTTCTGTACTTGGGCATGGCACATCAAAGGGGTTACCTTGCTCTCGTAGCAGAATCCACCTTAGATTCGCTCACTCTAGGGACCCACACCAGATTTCCCCTGTTCTGCACACAGGCCAGATTTTCAGCTCCCTTTTAATCTTTGACAATTTGAATTTATATGGAAACCTTACAGGTGACAGTCTGGCTACGTTGAGACAAGTAGGATAGAAACCATGTCAGAACAGTCCCTGAAAGTCCTGCGATGTGCTTAAAGCATTTCAAGAGAACCCTTGATCCAAAGTATCAAAGGGTTACAGTAAGATCAAGAAGAATTAAAACTGATGGTGTGCCAGAAATCACGTGCAGCACAAGGTCATTACTCACCCTCGTTAAAGTGGTCTCTGTACTGTGGCCTGATCTGAAGCTTAATTGAAAAGTTTCAAATCATGCATTATAACGAAGACAAGACAGCCACTGCCCATTCCACGACCCCTGCTAAAAAAGGCAGATCAGTAATAGGGAAGAAATCTTAAGCGATAGCTTGAGGATAATCAAGGCCTAATGAGGTATCCACTTCAGTCTTTCAAAGGTGGAAGGACCTCTCCCTGGCACTGGAGAGAATGCAAGGGCTGATATGAGCAGGTTCCTGCACCCAGGGAACAAGCCATCTGTGAAAGTAGTCACCGTCTTTGGCAGCGGAGGGAATACAGAGGCCAACACAATATCCATGGTGCGGGTTCTCAGCTATACAAAAGGTTAGTGCTATGGCCCGGAAAGCCTCTTCTCAGTTGCTTTCTTTCGCAATCATTTTCTGTTACCCCACACCTTGGCCCAAAGTGATCATAAGGAGCCCATCAGGTCTGAATTATTAGTTGTGTTAGGAACCAAGAGAGTGGCAATAGGAGATATGTGACTGCTGATGTTATCGATTTTCCCTAAAAATTCACAAAAAACCCCAAATCCGTTGAAGTTCAACTTAAGTGTGATAACAAACTGCAAGTCACAATTACCCAAAGAAATCAAGTATCTCCTTGCCATCTTCCTCTTTTTTTTGTTCTATTATCTGTTCTAGCAGAGGTCAAGGCCCATATCCACATGATTATCTCCACATCAAGCTGCCAAGTTGTGAAAGCTACTCTTCCTGGGCTACTGCTTGGGCAGCCATACTAAAGGGTTTGCATATGCCTCTACCCAACAAGCAGTTACAGCGTGGAATCACCTTTCAGTCTGCAGAAGACAAATGGTTTTTCAACTCTTTAAAATAGCCATTTTAACCCATTTTAACCCATATCTGTAGGATGTGCTTTTGTCAGGAGAGGGTGTCTCTCCAGATTCATGTCTGTTTGCTGAGCATGTTTGCTTGCTGTTTCTAATCTCTCCTGTTTTGATAAGATCTCCCTCCTGTCTTGAAATACACTAGCCATGGAAAGCTAGTCTAGATAAAAATATCGTACAGGGTTTTGGGTTCAGTGACAGAGGACAGCCTTCAGTGATGGACTTGCTTAAAAGCATACTGAATGACAAGTTATAAAAATTGTTTAGCACCGTGGGACATTTTCTTTGGCCTTCAAGTTCCTCCCTAATTTTAAGTGCCTTTAAAATCAAAGTACCTACTTTCTTTGCTATGAATCCTGCTTTAACTTTCTTTTGCTTTTTCATGTAATTTCCTTCAACTTTTAACATGCAGCCTGAAAAAGAAGGCTAACATAAAGGAAAAGTTATAGTAAAATAATTAAACCCCCATGTGTGCAACCCTTTGGATAGCTCTCTTGAAGACCATGAGAGGTGCAACTGGCTTCATTGGGACACTCTTGGACTTAGCATTAAACCATGTGTTTTGCTGATGTAAGACTTTTAATATATGACATATGGCATCAGCTCTACAAAATATTACTTGTTGGCCGAGAGCCCTGCTTCTGTCTGTTGCTTGCAAATTAATACTGTAAGTCTGTGCGCATAAAAAGGTTGTCATCACCAGTGCCCACGGTCACTGCAGGCTGCACCCACCAGCCTGAGGACTCTGCATCTGTGCCTTCCTCAAGAGGTGTTTGGGTGTTAAGCTGCTGGTGCTGCCCATGGAAGCAGTGGCTGAGCAGGCCTGCCTAGGGAACAATCGGTGCCACTTTGTTTCCAGGTCTCCAGGGACAGCACTGGAGGACGGGGCACTGCCAGCTGCTGCATGAGGTCTGGAGCCATCAGTGGGGCCAGCAATGAGAAACGGACTGCCTGTACCAGACTGAAGGTACAGTGTCAAGAGGCATTTCTTGATATATTAATTCTTCTTAACAACCATTAATTGATTTAGCCATTTATAGGATTTTTTTACTCATTTTACTTGTATATGAACAAGGACAAAATACAGATGAAGGGATGCCTAGTGTGTCTCGGGATCAAGTACCTGCCTATTCTTTTCAAGAGTCTGCAAACCTCAGCTAGGTCTGATAATTTCAAATTCAGGGTTGCATTTTCCTCATCTGTTCCTGGCAATATAATTGCCCGCACTTTCCTTAGGTCATTGCACCATTCAGACAACTCGCCAGGTCTCATCTTAGGTTAGGGATAGTTGGGGCTTAATTTGTCTGTTCCATACAGGTATTCTGCATGTGTACATGCATAGACCATGGACTGGCCACTGCTGGTTTGGCTATGAAGGATAAGAAAAACTTCCAAAGAACTTGATATGGAGGAGAGGCATGAAAGTGAACTTTGTGAACAATATGCAAACCGCTATGTTTGCTGACTTTAAAGTAATGGGGGGAAAAACTTCTGATTTTTTTTTTTTTTAATGTAGATCCTGGGATCCATGGAGCAAAAAAAAGGGCAGTTGAGTTATCAGTAGCTGATGAGAATATGAGAAGAGTAATTATTGTATAGTCCTATTAAAAAAAATTGTACTGTGGCTCAAAAGGTAAAAGAGAAGGTTGCCAAAGAGAGCCCAGTGAGTTACTTCAGGGGAAAAAATAGCTTCTATTATATGAATCAAAATATCAGCTTGTGTGCTTAGCAGAGAGCTCTGGACACTTACGGAAATTCAAAACAATTCCATATATCCCAGTCCAGGATGGAATTAAAGTGTTGTAAAGCTTCCCTGGAAGCCAACATTTATCTATTATGTAAGCATATTTAGATTTAATTTTGAAATGGTTGTTAAAGGCTATCCTTTGGCTGCACTCTATCCTTCTTTCTAACTTTTTTTTTTTAAATTATTGAACTCTGAGATTTTTTATGCTAAAAAAATGTACTTTCAGAACCAGAAATGTCTGAATGACCAGTTACAGCATGTACTAACCCTGAAAGACATCCACTGAATCTGCTCCCCACCTCCAATTTATTTGCTGTTTTTCCAATCATGCCTTGCATTAATGTTCTACACTTAGCTAAACTGTGTGTGTTATGTTTTAGATATATTTTTGTTTTGTCTAAAAAATTTCCAAATTGGCATTAAGTATTCAAGATGTAATCTCTGTAGCAGGAAACTAGTTATCAGATTCATATAAAATAACTGGGCAATAGAAATAACTCTGAGCAGAAAGCATTTTTTTTTCCTTAGAATTAATTTAGAGGGAATTTAATGCCTGTGAAAGGTGCTGGATTGCGACATCAGAGAACTGAAGCTGCTATTTAACCACAGAGCGGTTACAGGATGGGAGATGGCTTTACAAGAGTCCCCATGAGGGTTGACAAAATATTTGTCTCAGGTTTGGTGCCTTTCATCTAGCTGGAGCAACTAAGCTTTCATGTGTTGGTAACAGTTGCTCTCAGGTTGTTAGCTTTCACTTGGGTGATGGAGAGAGCCCTTGTGTGAAAAAAGGAGGGGATTTTGCTTTTGTGATAGCTGGCTAACATTTATAATATGATTAAACCTAAAAGACTAGATATACTACAGCTGAGTTGGCACATCACTGTAAAGAACTGTTGTAAGTAACAAATTCAAAGCACCAGGTGCATCCATGCTGTCCCTGCCCTGTGCCACAGAGGCAGGTAGAGCTGGAAAGGAAGGAAAAGGCAGATGCAGTAACCTGCACCCCAGTGCATGCTCTGCCCCCAAACCTGCAGTGCCCCTGGGCATGGTGCCACTGTGCTTGGACCACTTCAGAGGGACTCTCAGACCCAAGTTTGCATCTTTTGCATCCTCTTGCCACCTGTTTATCAGAGGAAAGATGAGAGTGGCAGGCTCTAAGCTGTCATTATTGGAACTATGCAAGGTTCAGAGCCAAATTCTCATCTTTTCTCTTTTTTTTCCCCAACGTTTCCAGAATAGTTATCTCTGAAGGCCATGCATGATCTCTGTGGTTTGGGTCGTAGGTCTCAGTAGTCAGGTTACTATCACACAGGTACAGACAATACCCTGTGTGCTAACTGCTAGTCTTGCCAGATGCAGGAGACACTGAAGACCATTTCTCATGATACAAGATGTGCTTCAATTTGTATTTGCTACTTAGTTAAATTAATATGCTTGGTGTTGATGGTTTTTACTGACTTCACAAGGAGGGAGAGATGTCGGTAGCCTCAGGATAGTTCTAATTTCACACAAAGGGAGAGACTTTCACAGTACTGCCTGCCTCCCCTGAGCTCATCAGGAAAACGTATCACCCTTTCCATGCATCCCATGCCTGGTCTCGCAGGCCCACACAGGACGTGTAGCAGGCTGTCCACCGTGGTTCTGCTGCTCTCACAGCAAGGCCAGATGAAATACATCCATGGCTGAATGGACCAATGGACTTGTTACTTTAACACAAAGTCAATTTATGCATAAGTCCACTAGGAACCAGTTAAAAGTTTTGTTCCTGGGAAGCCACATTCTTCTGCTTGTTTTGGTATGTTGGACAGAGGCTGCATTCCCTTACACTGGAATTTCCTGTACTAGCACTGCACAGGAGTGGGTTTATTTTGTAGTCCTTGAGATTTCTGAGCATCATGGATTTCACAGACTTTATGCACCATGAAACAAAGACCTGGTTTCTACTGAGGCATTGCAGAAAGGATGAACATCTGCTGACTTGCTGGTCTTCTGAAAACTGACACCCTCCAAGATCAGAGGTGAACCAGTCTGGGATCATTTCGCTGAAGACTGTTAGTGACACAGCTCACATGTAGCTCACATATGTTTTTTGCACTAATTTTTAGAGCTAAAAGAAATATTTCCTTTTCCTGTTGTCAATTTAGACCCTAGTGTACTGCTGAGGGAGATCATGTTGCTTCTGTGTCTGCAGGAATATGGTGGTTACAATCTGTAAAATACTAAACTAGGCCGAGGCACGGGCATCCTGCTTCAACATCTCCCACCCTAAACAAGCTTGTCATCTTCTGGGCTTGTGGGTTCAGTACCATAAAGGCAATGTTATAGGTTCACTTTGTGATGAGAGCTTTTTAGAGAGGCCTATGGAATCTCTCTTTTCTCTAACTCATGTGACTCCAGCCCAGCTGCGCTATTCCCACTTCTTTACTTAATCAAAATTGCATGTCATACATACAGCCCCCAAATTTACAGCTTCATCGAAATGGAGACAGGTTATGTAAGACTTTCTGCATTAAAATGTGTAATAAGTTACATTATATTGAGTTTTATGGAAGAGTGGAAAATATCTGTTTGGTTTTGGAAGTACTTTATAGAGTTATTTAGATGCCAAGTTTTTCACTGTTCTACTAATGTCTTCCTGGTCTGCAAGGTTTTTAAAAGATATACCTAAGAAATTTCTCACTGTGGTGTTGTCAGGTCTCAGACTTTCACAGGAAATAAAGTAGCAGATGTGATTCTGTAGAACAGGTTTCCCGAAATTGTCCCAGCCCCGCTCTTCACCCCTCTCCTTTATGCACTTCCCCATCTTAAACTGCTCTTAATGAGTCAGTTTGCCAGGGACTCTGCATCACTGGTGAAGTGGACTGAAATGCTCAATTTTTCCAGTATTTGTACTTTATGATTAATCTACATTATTGTCTTAGGATTTTTTCAATCTTAGGATACTTTCTACCTTAATTTTATGCTAACTAACATTTTGGTTTTTGGAGGATTAATATTATGTAAACTGTAGGCCTACCTCAGCCATCTCTCTCTTGTACCTGCAGCTCAGAAAACCATTTGGTTTTCTTCCCCAGTGTGACTTTTGTGCCTCCTAGCAGGCCAACATGAATTTTCAGAATTGTCATAGAGCTCCACAAATAACCAGTCAAACTTCCCTCACCCAAACCTTCCCAACAGTGGTTTTTTTTAATATCCTTACATTCATTTTTATAAATTTGTGTTGGTAATCAATATGTCCCAAACCTGTGGAGTGTCTTGGTGGGAAATTTCATCAGCATCCCCCTAAAGGAACACTGCTCTGCTCTTATGTCCCTGCTGCAGATCCCTGTGAAAGAGGATGCCAGAGCACTGACTGATCTCATCTCTCCCAAGCCTTAATTTAATTTGCAAAGTGTTGTGGTTTTTTTTCTAAAGTGTGTGAACTTTCTTTACTCTGTGTTCTTGAAACGTGAGTCAATGCTCTTTTTTCATCTGTGTGGCCTCAGTATGTATCCTGCCTTTGCATAAAAGCCTTCAAAGCTGTGTGGCAAAAGTGGTATGATAAGAAATAGCTGTTCAAGCAATGAAAGTAGATTTTCTCTGGGTCCCACTGATCAGAAGTTTGCAGTGGTCCTTACCAGTGACACCCTTATTGGTGCTAATGGCCAAGCCACCACACTTGGGTGGCTGTGTCTAAAAGTTCTGTCTTGATCACTGAAAACTAACTGAAGGTAGAACAGAGCAGTGGGAACCAGCTGAGCTGTGGTGCACTGTTCACTCCAGGTACAGAGTCAGGCCATGATCTGTGTGCTCAAGCAGGCGGCTGGTGAGATCCTGCTGTGTAAATACAAACAGAACGTGGTAGTTTATAATTTTCATTGAATTCTTAGTTTTTTTCCTATCCAAAGTTCATTCTTATTATTTGTGTTTGAAACCATCTGGCCTTTAAATCAAGAGTTAATACAGCTCTGTGCATTATCCAGGCCAAGCCGGGGTTTGAAGTTCTTGTTTAAAATTCCCCTTGTTTTATAATTTCAGCTGAATAGTTTTAATCACTTCTTGTTGTGAGCTGTGGTGCTGTACAGTAGGCTGCACATCACTGAGAAACTTCAGTCTAGAGCTAGCTGCACTTCAGTGCCAAGGGAAATAATAACTGGATGGATGGATGGAAAGCATCTGGGATTGATGTGGTTTAAAGGTGCTGTTCGTGCAAGCTATTATCAAAGAGGGAGTTAGGGATGAGATTCATTCTTAAAATGCAGGTGCTCTCATGCTTTCTCTGACAGATGTGTTCCAACACTGTTTTGAATTCTGTTTAAATTTTGAAAGAGCTAAACCTTCAGGCTCTTCTCTTCCTTTCTTAAATTCATTTCCCTGTTTAGATGAAAAAGAAACATTTTGCAACTTGCTTTAAACTTTCTTCAAAAGAACTGCTGGAAAAGGAACATTTTATGCGAAGCACATAAGCTATAAATGAGTGTTAAGCACAGCAGAAGAAGTGATTTTAAATGTGCTAATGGATAGACATTAGATTGTAGGACTTTACCTAAGAAAAACCTGAGATGTGGAGGGGCTGCCAGGTGAGGATAAAACCCCAATAAATGAGCCAAATGATAGAAAAGTATTACCAGAGTAAAGACTTGTACATGTGAAATAAATACTGAAATGGGGAAATAGCGCCAGCAAAGATACTGAAAGATGGAGAACATTTTGGTTAAGTGATGCAGGAGCATGTACACGCAGCCCATATTGAAAATTCAAGCTCTTAGGGAGAGATCTCTCTCTCTCTTTTGCTCTCTCCCTGCCTCATTTTGACATTTTTTCCCCGGCTCATGACGCTAACATTACAGAGTTTACAGCATTAATGGGCAAAGCTCCTTCCACCTAGATGTGCCATAGAGTTTTTCATAGTGCTCTGTTAGATGTTTTCAGGTGTGTACTTACCTCAAAATTTCCCACAAACTCTTTTCCTCAGATAATTTTTGATTAATTTTGTAGGTCTCCTGGCTGGTGGTTAGTTTCTCTGGCTGTGTAAAAGTAGCAAAACAAGTGGATTGAGGTTTGCATGATTTGTGAATATGAAGGGGAAAAAAGAGAACAGACTAAGAAAAAGAAAATACCCCACAGGAAAGAAATAATGGGCAATATATTTCCTTTTGAACTTTTTCAAATCAGCCTCTGGAAAAGGTGTCATAAAGCCCCCAGAAATGAGTAACAGCGCAGGGACAAAGAAAACTCTGTTACAGATGTCTCTGCAAGTCTATGTGCAAATTGTTTTTTTCTAAATAACTCCAGAACATTACATGGCCTTAACAAGTTTCCCAGGACAGGAACTCCTAGTTTATTACTTGCTCACATTGTCATCAGAAATTAATTTTGTCCCTGAAAGACAAATTGGCTGGTAGCTTATGAAGTTAAATGGAAAGAACAAGTGAGCATCTGTTTCTTCTGCATTTTGTCTCCTTGGTGTCTTACATATAAATGAATCAGAGTGTTCAAACTTAAATTAAGATCTTTGGCTAGATAAACAGTTAAAACTGGTTCCCATAGCTACCTCTCACACATAGCTGTGATTGCATTATAATCCCCTAGTAATCAGGTCTAAATGAAAGAAAGATGATAAGGGTGCTATTTTCAGTTTTCAGTACTGATTTTTATTAGCTCTCAATCAGATCAGGACTGCTTTGCCTTTCATCACATTGTGGCAGTGTTTGTAAAATCATTAGAGTAATAAAGTGTAAATCTTACCAAGGTGCATTTTTCTTGAGGTGTTTTATATAACGAAAACTCTGAAGATTACATTGGCAGGTACAGGAAAGATTTGTGTCTGCAGCTAAAGTGAGGATACAGTGTATGCTACATTCATTTATTCTTTACCCAAGCGAATATCTAATGAATTACCTTGCCGAGGTAAAACAAAAAATAAAAATATCCAAAGAATCAGCCTGTCTGAACATGGTCCTAATATACTGTATATTGCCAGTACTGAGTTTAGTAGTTTTTTTAATTTGCCTTATTATCTTGTATCATATCTCTCCCTGTGCATTACCATCCACAAATGAATTACAGGCAGAACCACAAGCACTGCTATTACCAGCCTGCTGTTTTTAGTAAACTAGTGCAGCCCAATAAAACATCATGTTGCAGCAATATATAAGTATTTATTGTAGACTAAATTTCAGCTAAACAAAAACACACAGGGAGGCCTGATCCTGCTTGGAGGAGAGGCAGTGGTACAGCTTGAGTTTGGCTCATACATCATCTCACCTGCACCCTTGATTTGCAGTATCCTTTGGGGTAAATTTTACTTAATGACTTTACTTTTAAACTGTTCCTGACTGCCAAAATTAGAAAAGACTTCATCCAACCTCCAGAGGTGTTCCTGGGTGTTTCCGCAGGCAGAGCTATCCTTTAGCACAGAAATTGCCTTGAATGGTGTTGCAGGATTGTTCACAGAGTTTGCAGGTGTGCCCCACATTTGCAATTAACTCCCAGTTTAATACTGGAGTGATTTTACTTTCCCACAGACTTTTTTTTTCTTAATATCTGGTGAATGTTACTGTAGCATAGCTATTAAAATGTCTCCCCATTTTAAATATTTGAATTTTATGTATCTGTATTTAAATAAATAGTAAACTGTCCCAGTACTTCAATGTTAGATAGCCACAGTCATACACACAACTGCAGGAGTATCAGGTAGCAACAGCAATTAGTCAGAATGTTGAAAAAGGATACGCAAACAGCTTTCTGGTTTTCTGATTGATTTTCATGTACCTGATGTAGGATCGATGCCTGATATTGACCTTAACTTGTTTTACTTACTTTTCTCTAAAAGGTGGATCTGTTCAGCCATCAAATAATCGTGTTCGTATAGTTAGCAAAGTCTAATATAGCATCTGATGTTAGGACATAGAATACTTTAGGACGGGGACCATTTGAGGTATACAAATTTATATCTGAGATAATAAGGTACTAGTACTCACATGAGTCAAAAAAAAGAATAAATCAGTTCATATGAAGTTGCAGATACGGAAACAAAATTTATGTTTCGACTTTTAATCTATTAAGACTTCTAAGATGCAGAGAGGTTCTCAGTCCAAAATGACTAATTTCCTACTAATATTTTAAATTACAAAAGCTCAAATTCCAGTGCTGTTTCAAGGAAAATAGGCAAAGAGAGCATTTTGGTCAGGAAGGTTGTGTGTGTGTTTATATGTTGACACACAAATGTAATACGTCTGGAAGATGTTGCTATGGCTAATGACACAAAAGAGAGTAAATCGTAGAGCCTGATTATCAACAGATAACAAGACATTCTGTATATAAATAAATGCTCAGCATCAAAATCCATTATTGGATTAGCTATATAATCATGTTTTAGGCTGTAAGTCTGTGCTGACAAATGAACACTTTTCATTTGGCTCAAGGTCCTCATCAGCAACGGAACTAATTTTACATTCTCACCCATTAAGTGAATAAGATGTGGAAAAAGCTGTCTGCTTTTTGAAGTGTAAATTTGCTGCTACAGGCTGTGCAGACCAAAGCTCTTTTGAAGCAGTGAAATGAGATCATCTCTAGGGACATGTGAACCTGACGAAGTTTAGGTCATTTCTGTGGAAGGTATTGCGGGGGGGGAGCCATTTGGATGTGGTTTCAGTAGTGACTTATATGGGGCAATTTGGAAGATGCTGAACTTCACAAGCTTTTTGTTCAAATTTGTGAGAGGACTTGAACTAGAAGCACAGATGCAGACTTTCAGCCCTCAGAAAGAAACCTCCATAAACATCTGAACTGGGTAGTTAGCCAGCACAATTTGGGAGTGCTAAGCAGGCTTTGTGCTGAGCCTCTCCTGCAAGTCACTTTTAGGGGTTGGATGCTTCCCATGCTTTCCCCTACATACACACACCCGCATACAAATGGAGATCCAGGACCTAACGTGGACCATTTTCTTGAAAAGGCACTGGAGGTGAAGGAACTAGACCATCACATCTCACTTCCCACCCTGGGAAGTCCCCCAGGAGGGAGGAAGATCACAGCTCTGTACCTCATCTGGTTGACAGCCCCATAAATTGCAGCATGGCCCCAGCTTTGCCCTCTGGAAGCCCCCTCTGGGAAGTGGCTGTGCCTGTGAAAGAGAGGCGTGGTGGGCATGGAGGGCAGTGTGGACAGAATGGGAAGGGAGAGGACTCCTCAGAGAGCTCAGTAAGGATCCCCGCGGTCAGCTACTGTATGGGGCAGGATTGCAGTAAGCTCTAGGGAGTAGTGTTGTGATGCACCACAGTTCAAACAAGGGTGATGAAGATGTTGCTCACATCAGCTTAGAAGAGTCTCATGAAAACCATTTAACTTTTTAAATTTCCAGACACACAAAGCAGTGTTTAACCACTGTTTAAGATCATGACAAAAGTATCCCCAGGCTGTCTTGTGTGCCTAACCACAATGCTTTTCATTTGGATACCAACAAAAAATTCAGGTAGGTTTGACTGTTCATTTGTTAATTTGATTCCACTCCCTTCACTTTTTTTGCTCACTGTGGAACATGCTTGTCTGGCTTCGGCTTTTGGTCTTCCTTGGAAACTGTGCCATTGTTTCAAGTACCTGATTTCTTATAGCCCACCAGTGATCCATGGACCACATGCTAAGAAACACTGTGAGAATCCTGTACATTACTGTGTGGGTATAATGAAACTAAAGGAAATTACAGGAAACCCAGGCTGGTATATTTGCATGCGAAAATAAGCCTAGCCCATGATATGCCCCTTTGTGAAATAGGCTAGTTAAATCTTAATTCAAGCACCTTGAGCATATGGTTTTGAAATTGTTTTTCTAAGAGTAATGGCTATCAAAGAGTAAGGATGTTTGTTGGGTGCTTGTATAAAGTGACAACTTTTTTAAAAAAATACCCTCTAGGCATACAGTTGCACTGCTTTCACCCTCGGTGTTTTTTGGCCAGATGTACTAATATTGTGAAGGAACATCTGACCAGCAGAATTGAACAGAAACTTAAGTGGGTAATGTCTGTGGAACCTTTACCTAAAAATTAAACTGAAATAAAGGCAGCTGAAAGCGAGGTTTTCACTCCCTTCCCTGAGCTGAGCTTTCCAGCTTTGCTGTTGATGGTGCTGTGTGCATCACCAGGCTTAATTGTCTTCTTGCCTGAACACATGGACAGGGGTTTTGGCCCTTGGAGCAGCCCCTCTGCAGTCAGCATCGATTATGCAGGACCTCCCCTTCCCTTTCCTCATCAAAATAAAGCTATAAATACTTCTCTACCTCACTGGCATGTTATGAAAGTTAATGAGTTGACGTCTGCAAAAGACTTTCAAAGTATAAAATGGTGTGGAAGTTCTGAGCACTGTATTGTGAAGGTCTCCCTTTCCCCAGCTTAAGGCAGAATGAGTTAAAGTTAGCCAAAGGGGAAAAGAGAAACAAGAGAGACTTTATGAGTGTACCAGGGGAAAAGGAAATACTGGAGAGAAAATAGACCCATTAGCAAATGAGGAAGGAGATGAAGTTAATTATGATTTTAAAATGGATGAGCATCAGAGCTGCTTTTTTTTAAGGAAAAAAATCAGTCCTGAGCAAAAATAATACGGACTGACAATTAGGAAGAAGTGGAGGCCTTGTGAAAACAGGGGTTTGATTAAAAAGTGAGGGGGAAAGAACTTGTAAAACACGAATATGTGTAAATGAGCAAGTCTGGGTGAAACTCATCTAAAGAACAATGAGAAGCCAATGGATTTTTCCAAATATTTACCCATGGCAGATGAGGAAGAAGTTATTTCAGAAAAAAAAAAGCAACAACAGCCACAAAAAAAGCTAATGATGTTTGGAAAAAAGATGCCAGTGATTACCTACCAATAAGTACTCGTCTGTACTAAAATCAAGAAGTACAACTGGAGTGAGCAGGCAAGCAACATGTCTGTTGGGTTATGAAGCCAAGCATCACATTTTTTGGGTTATGAAGCCATGCTAAACAAATGAGGTTTCATTATAGAGTTTCAAAATACACCAATGAGAAACCAAATACATGCTGGGTCAGATCCAGAATTGCTGCTCTGCCTCTTTACACCAGCAGATCTATTTGCAACATCTGAACTTGAGTAAATCATTTGACAGAAATACCTTGCAAACTTTTGTTTGAGAAAATAAATCCAAATTGGCTTTGATAGGAACGGTGTCATTTGGGCTGAGAATGGCAGTATGAGGCCACATAGAAAGTGATCTGAAGACAAAAATTAAAATAGAGTCTGGTTGTAAATATGTTATGATTATTTCAGCATAAAGAATGATTAAGACATAATTATAAAAAGAAAAACAAGTTACTGTGCGAGCAGCAGAACTAGGACACCCTGGTTCCTGATGTATTTAGATACTGTGGCTGGATTCTCAGGTGGATGATAGGCTTCCTCTGTGACAGCCCCTCTGAGGCAGGGGTGGGCTGGCACCTCAGTAGAGGCATTGGGAGGGGTGCACTTCATCATATCTGTGATAGTCCTGTGTGTTTGAGCCCTACACAACCTCCAAATGCAACTGGGGTCAAATGGCCAACCTTTCCAAAAGTTCTGAGGAGGGAACTCAGAGACAGTGATCTCATTTGCCACAACCATTTATTGGGAACTCAGATTTTAAAATCTTGAAAAAGGGCAGATTCTGACTGAAAATCGGAATGTCACAAATGAACAAAATGCTCTGAATTTTGAGACCCTGCCCCTCTCCTTTATCTCGTTTCCAAAACACTGTGCCTACATGGATGTAGAACATAGAACTAATAGCTGTAATGATCTTATTGTCATACCTACTTCTCAGCTATTATTTTAGAAGCTTTCCGTCCTCCCCTGCCAAAAGGACAACGCATTCTCCCAAGGAGCTATTTGTTCCCTCTTAGTGTAAATGGTTAAGGAAATAAGGAGTTTCTATATTGATTATTTTGAGATATGTTGTGCTTTAAAGCCAGTCTCTGACTGTTGAACATGTACACCCAGCTATGATCAATAAAATTGCTTCTTGCAGACAATGATGCATACAGAACTTCAGACAGGTTAAATTTGCCTGTTCTAGGGAGGGGATCAAAGCTCACTTGAAGTTAATGATATTCAACTTTCAGTATAAAGCTAGATCTGCAGAACCTCCTGAATATCATGTCTATGTCTCTGTTGCTGCTCTGGGAACTGAAGTGAGGATAAGGGCATTATTTCTTGTCTGTAATTAAAAAGTGTCACTGAGTTCCATGGGGTATGCAATAGCTTTTTATATGAGGACAGAAGGATGCAACTCTTTTTAAGAATAATGTTATGGTGATTCCTTTTCATGTCCAATTGCTATTTTCTACTTTTTAATAGCAGAAATTTTAAAAGCTTCTAACCTTATTAGATTTCACATTTAACAAGAAAATGTGTCCTACATGGTTTCACACCAGTAGAGAGGTCACAGCACACACGGACTGAGAAGAAATCCCCTTCAACAGCAGGAACCGTATAAGTAACACCTCAAATACGGTTTTGAGAAAAGTGACTTAGCAGTTTTCATAGCTGTAAAGCTGGCTCACAGATGCATGGAAATCTGTGTAGAAATATACTTTCCCATCTAGCATCAGGATTACAAAGCCCAAAATGGAAAATGTAAAAGGAGTGGTATGAAACCAGAGCCAGCATATGTTCTGTAAGAGCAGCAAGGCTCAGAGAGCCCAACTCCCACTTGTAACCAGTCTTCTTTCCATGACTCCAACACAAAGTTACATTTGGAGTGGCAATTTTATAGTGGGGAGGATTAGGCTGCCTAGAGACCCTTCCTCCTCTTCCTCCTCCTCCTCTTCCACATCCTCCTTGTCCTCCTCTCCTTTGGGTCACATATCTGGGGAGCACCCATGGCCCTTCATCTGCTGCTGGGTAATGCTGAGCATGAGGATGTGGATTGACACACACTGGTTCCTTCTGTGTTTGTTAAGGTCCTAGTTCCCCCTCCTCATGCTTTCCCTTGAAGATTTCCTTATTTCTTAGTAGTGCAACATTGTATATTGTGCATTTGCTGGGAGCCTAAAAAAGCAAGACAGATTTTATCATTTGGGCTGTAGATATCTAATGCCCATTATAGGCTGACTAAATTTAGTAGAGTGGCAATTCACCAGACTACTAAATTTAGTTAGGCCATCCGATCATATCATTTTACTTAGCTTAATATTGGATATCCTAAGATAGGGCCTATCAAACAGTTTGGCTCCAGCTTCCCCAGCTGCAGATTATATTATCACTATAGCTTTTCAAAACATTCATGCTAACTTTTTTTAAGTCTTGACATTTTTTAGTTTGTATATTTTGTTACAAGTTTATAAATATGGTCAAAATTAATTTGGTTTTCACAGTAAAGATCACTGTTAAAAAAAAAAGTGCTGCTTTTTTCATTTTAAGCAAAACCCTTGACATTTCTTGTTTAACTTCAGTTAGAATAGGAGGAATTTTATCATCAAAGCTAGGTAGACAAGGTGTAGTCCCATTTGGAGAGAAGTTTTGCACAATGTTTTTCATTGCCTTCATGCGTTTCTCGTTGCTATCAAATTTCAGTTCTGTTCCAGATAGAAAAGAAAAAAAGCTTTATGAGAATCCAGACAACCCAGCCTGTGACAGCAATAAGGAGTTCTCAGGGCTGAAAATTCAAACTTGTCTTGCGTGGAGTAAATGGGAAAGAGATCCCGTGCACAACAGCTGGATTTATGGAAATGGGATCAAATACGACTAACAGAATGGCACTTACAAACTCATCAGCCCTGCTATAATTCTTATGTATTATATGGAAAGAAAATTGCAGTAGCAATATTCTGGGAGTCTGTGGACTTAATATATGGAAAGAAAATTGCAGTTGCAATATTCTGAGAGTCTGTGGACTTAATCTTTTTTGGGAGGCCTTGAAAGGGAGCCAGTGTCTCTCCATCCCGAGTCAGTCATTTCCTATCCAAGTAAACTGAACTGAGATCATCTAGATTCTGGTCTTCGTTTCTAATGAGCTTTCACAGTAAAACAGGAAATAATAATCTTGAAAGGGGAAAAAATGGTCAAAAATCACTCAGAGAACATTTAAAGGTTTGTTCTGAACAAGCAGGGCTAAGAAAAAGGCCTGAGAAAAGTGTGTCCTGGGATCACTCACAGTTAAAGCACTGATTAATTAAGCAGAGGGTCATTCTTCAGAAAGACTCAAGGGCCGTTTTGGCCCTGCGGCTGTAATTTGGACACTTCTGGAGTTCTAGATACACTGAGCTATTCTGTGCGGGGCCTGTGAATATGTGCATTCTTCTGGCTGAACAATGGCATCTTTATTCAAATGGGAACCACTAAGTAAGTGGCTGTCTCCTAATATGGGTGGTATTTCTTCCTGCTCTGCCTCAATCTCTGCTGCTTTCCCGTGGTCTTATCAGTGCTTTGTAGCACAACTTACAAAATGAAATCTATTCATAATGCCAAAACCCTCCCCCTTTATAGACACAGGAAAAAAACCCCAAACGCTTACATATCCTCCAATTCTATGGCAGGGTGTTTACTTTTTTAAATGCAATTCTGCTTATCTGACGCTGGTTTAGAAATTAATAAAATGGTGCCTGGCTTTTATTGTTTTGACTATGGGAAGGAAATTAATCCACAACTATTACAAGTGTTTGATCCAAATAAGCAGAGATAAAACTACAGTTTCAAGAAACATCGCTCCCTGTTTGTCAGGTATCCCAGTGCTCCTGACATGTCTGATTTATTCCTCCCTTGTTTAGCAGCAACACTGTCCAGGTAGTTGATGCCCATTCATCTTGCTTTGTGTAAGTATTTCTTCAGGGTGGCTTTATTTATTATGCCTTAACTACTGTTCCTTCTTACTCACTAGGTTTAGCTCTGCCAGAGGTTAGAAAAGAGGTTGTTTGTCTGAAGAGACAAGGGTGTGGTGAAAATACTCTGTGCCAGCCAAGTGAACCAAAACACTATCTGAATTAATAAGCAGGCTGGAAAATAAAATTTAACTGACAGAAGAGCTGGACCCCACCTGTGCTGACAGACAGAGAGAAAAAAGAGTCACAGGAATTGCCATGTACAGTTGGAGGTAGGTCTGGAGAGGGGGACTGTGTCCCTCAAATCCTCTCAGCAGTTCACAGCAGAGGAGCAGGATTTATAGCATTATTGCTTGGGGAAAGCTAATGTCAGTGTTTATGCAATATTAGTTGGTATTGTTAATAGTTAATTTGGTGACAGCAGGCTTGCTGTGAAACTGTACTGCAGAAATCTGTGACTTCCCTTATCATGGGAACTGGGCTGTGGAACCACTCACAGACCAGACCTCTCCCAAAGCTCACTGAAACTAACCAATGGCTGCTGGAGTCGCAGGGACTGGGGTGGTGGGGCAGACAAGTTACTTGTTTCTACCAAAAAGCAGAGCCTAGGCATCTTTAGCTGCGTGTGCCTCCAGAAATTGTGCTTCCTGAAATACTTCTGAACATCCTAGACCTGTATAACCAGCAAAAGTCACCGTACAGAGTGCTGGTTTGGTATTTCATACAATTTCAATGTAATATAAAATACACCATCCCTAGAGTGGAGACCATCTTTGTCTTTCTCTGTAAGAGTCCACCTGTGTGAGTGGACAGCCTCTATCCCTCTTCCCAGAGGCTTTTGCTCCACTCCACCATCCCATGAGTGCTAGGCAGACCAGCAGCCGCACTGGTGGTGCCAGGGCAGCCTGGCAGCTGTGGCCCTTGGTGGAGGCATGACTCCTCACAAACCGCGTGGCTACCATCTAAAGCTCCACCAAAACACCTGGCAGTCTTTGGGATGGGGGCAAAACGGGAGGGAAAATGACTGCCATCATTCCTACATTCTGGCTGTCAAGTCTGCCTGACATGCTAAGCAGTGCGTACCGTGATAGAGGGCACTGAGTGGATGTGTCTCCCCGTGCCTGTGTGAGGAAGGAAGCCATGAGCAGAGCCTTGAAGGAGTCCAGAGAACAGAAATTTTGCATTAGTCATGAGCCAGAGGCAGTTACTCGTATTTGAACAGTACAGGGCTCTGGGGAAATTCAGATGCAGACCTGAAATACACGGCTTGGCAAAAGACTTTTGTTACTGTCACATGTCTGACCTCCGAAAAATAATATTAATTCAAAAATTAAATGTGTTCAGCTGACAATGATAGAGTATTTGTGTTAAGGAGGAGATTTTTCAAAGGCATAAAATCAACTTAGTGATGTGTTACAATTGCTTCCTTGACGTCCTACAGAAGGCCTGAGTGCCCCAGGTTTGGGGGACTTTCAGCTGCCACAAGGCACTCATTGCACCGAGGGGTGTGGTTGTGGGCTCCCACAAAAAAGGCTGCGTTTCCAAAGGTGGTTCTGAAGACTCGTGATCTTTCTGGGCACTTTAAATACAATTATTCAGGATATTATTTTTCCTTGCTTAGTTTCCAAGCAGGCAGTTAGACTGAGCAACCACAAACATAGATCTTGTAACCAACTTTGATGTGAGAGAGCAGCATTGCCATAATTCTGGAGATATCTCTTTCTTTTCTGAACTATATTGGCAGCCCATGATAACAGAACGTCAAAATGACATTCACTTTATATTACACAGAGTGTATAAAAATTTGTGTTTACATTTTGTCTCCTTTGCCCTTTTTAATTTTGCTTTATTTTCTTATAGTTTTGTAACTTAAGCTGTACATATTTGGAGATGTTTTTTTCCTTTCCTCATCTAGCTTTATGGCTTGTTCTGGCTGAGGTGTCCTTACATGATTTGATTTTACAAGAAATATAGGTGGTTAACCCACATGTATGTAATTGTTCCACAGTGAACCAATCCGTCTGGAGCACTGGGGGAAAATATATATTAAAGTTTTCTTTCGTGCTGTTTACAGACTATATTGCTGGCTCTACAAATGATGCAAAATATTAGGAACTGCAACAATAAGGCTTGGGCTAGTTAGTAGGGAGCATAAATGTATGGTGGAGCCAAACACTCCTCAGAGTAGTATTTTCATCAGAAATAGAATGTACTGTAACCAGGGGAGATAAGCATGAGTAGGCAGAACTGACTATGCTTAGAGCCAACATGCAACAGCAGCTACAAATCACACACTGCTGAGTGACACCTGAAAAACTGAAGCCTGATTCTTCTATCAGGAAGAGCCCTTCCTGCTCTAACTAGGGTGTCAGGCAGGAGCAGGTCATGGGGACTGCCAAAGTGTGCCAGAATGCATCTGTGCCAACAGCACAGAGCAGCTGTGACACTAGCTAGGAGGGCAGGCCAGGCTGTGCTCAGCCTCTGGAGACCTGCCACTTGGTCCTTGTGCTGGTGGCAAGTGGCCCTCTGATAATGGAGTGTTTAAGGAAGTGTCACAGAGCCAAGTGGATTGAGAGCAGGGAATCATCATGGAGGAGCTCGGTAGCCTTTTCCACACAAAGAAATGTGGGAGGACTTTGGTATTTCCAAGCAGGAGAGCAGTGATGAAAACAGCCAAGAATTGTTGCTGAGGTAGAGAAGCAAACCTTGTTTAACAGAGGGTGCATTGCAGTGGTATCAGCAATGTGGAGTTAGTGCTCCAAGTGCCGCATACCAGGACTTATTTAAAGAGGCTATTGTAAAAGTCTTCGAGCCAGTTAATTACCAGTTTTTGTTATGTCAGGAGCTCCTTGAGTTAAAGCAGAAAGGAACTATTCATGAATATGTTCCAGTTCTGTAGTTTAATGGGACAAGCTGAAAAAAAAAAGAAAGAAAGAAAGAGAGAATGAAACTGATAAAATGATTTAGTTCATGGAACAATTGAAAACCCTTACAAAAAAAGCTGAAATTACATATTGTGCCCCATCTACTCTTGCATAAGCCATTGAAATTGCTGGAGACTTAGCTGGACTAATCGTCCATTGCAGTTATGCATGAGCCTTAGGGAGTGCACAGGGTGCATACAGGCCAAAGCACCAGCCTATGAAAGAGAGAGACATTATCCAACAGCATTTTTAAAGATGTAGATGTCCAGGTATGAAAGGCCAAGAGGCTTGGCTTGCATTTAAAAAGTACTGAGAGCTAGTGAGGAATTTAATTTAATTTATTCACCAAGTGGACTTGAAGAGGTGTGAAAAAAGGACTGAAGCTGGCCAGGCTGGATGGCTCTTTGAACAACCTGCTCTCCTGGAAGGTGTCCCTGCCCCTTGCAGAGAGGTTGGAACTAGATGATGTTTAAGGTCCCTTCCAACCCAAATCATTCTGTGCTTTCTATCTATGAATGCATTCTGGCATTGATGCTAGGCAAGAGAAAACTTACAATGGAAAACAAAAATATACCTATGACATTAATGTAGACTCATTCCCTTCCTGCTTACATGAGTATTTCCCTCTGCACCCCCGTTTGCTGTGAAGTTACTGATGGACCATGGTTATTGCAAGCAGATTCAGGCCTAGAAGTTCCATCCGATCAGAACAAAAGTAATATTGCATGCTGCATATTGAATAGAACTGCAGATATTGGAATGAATGCCCATTTAGCGCCTGTCTCATACTATCAGTATTCTTCAGACATCTACTTTGCTCCTTCAGAACACCCTGAAAATCACCAACATCTACTGAACTGAGTTTTAAAAGCAATTCAGAAACAGAAACAGATCACAGTTTTTGGCTCTGCTGGCTAGAAGAATACTGTTGCCAAGGGAGTGCTTCCTGCGTGCTTCTGAGTACCTCCAAAATGACCTGTCTCGTGTATATGTGTCCTGGTTTCTTTTGTTGCAAAGAGAGTTTGTTAGGAATTTAGCCTACCTCTTGAAAGAAGAAATGAGCCAGCATACCAGAATACCCATCTTCCTAATTCTTACCATTCTACATCGGAGACCCCAGACCTGCTCATATATTATGGAGCATCTTGGAGGAAGCTTTTATGATTTTGTGCCTATAAATGCAATAATCTCTCAGGATATGGAGACAGTGCAGAGGATATTGAACACAATTTGTTACATATTTTCTCTTTGTATTACTTGTATCTTTTCATCCATGGTAAACTTCTCCGTGCTTGGCTTTTCAGAAGTCCCCAAGTCCTATTCCAAACACTTTAGGTAACGATACTACTGTAATGTAGGGCTGACCACACTGTAGAGGTTATCAGCCTTTCAGTGGTGCTCTCTTCCCAGGGCTGATTTCCCATTTGGCATGCTGCTCCTCACTTCTCCCTGCTCCTGCTCCCCTCCCCTGCCCAAGGGCTTTGCTCTGGGTGTAAGAGCCCCTCTGACGCATGCTGAACTTCCAGGGTTTAAGACATGAGGCTTTTGCTGTGTTGTTCTTTAAAGTGCTAATTTGGTTTTACTAATATATTTTCAATGTTTGGGATTAGCGGAGCTTGTAAGGACACATCAGACCTGTCAGGTTTACAAGTCCACTTGTCACCTCCACCCCCTTACATATATTTTTAAATAGCTAATTAGGAGATAATGCCAATGGAACAAAATACTGTCACAAGGTAATGATCTCACACCACTATAGAAATGGTAAGTGGAAATGTTTATTTTCAAAGGGAAGAAACACTGATCATGCGCCTAATCCTATATTCTTAAACAAGTAAAATTCCTGTAGAGCCTGAGGTGTCAACATCCTATTACTGTGGTAGTATTTCTGGATACCAAATGGCCATAAGTGATGCAGTAATTTTCTCCAAATGATACTGGTGCAGTACTGTAACAGATGTTTCCCTTACCTTTATTAGCCTGTTGTATCTTCTAACTTGGAGGACAAATTTTGCATGTGCTTCGTTGCACCAGCTTAGATGATTTTTTGAAAAAAGATGTGCTTTAGGAAGCAGTGAGCTGTGGTTTGGATGAACTTATGCTTATTTTCAACTTACTGACAGTTCATAATGGTGATACACAAGTCTCGGTTGCTACTGCAGGCTCCCTTTGGTACACTAAGGATCCCCTCTGTTTACAAAGTCAAAGATGGCCTTCCCTCTGTCCTGGAATTTTTGAAACAAGGTTTGTCTTAAGTTCACCTTTCAGGAGTGCACCACCTTACGTCTGGTACAAGTGCATTAGCTCTTCTGGCCTAACTGCTCCTGTTCCCCAGTAATAGAATTGAGACAATGTCGGGCAGCTTTACCTCTCACTCAGGCTCATCCTTGTGTTTGTATTCCCAGCAGCAGTGCTGCTGGGGGCTACGCTGTGCAAATTCTTCCCCAGATCACCTGCCAGGGAGCCTCTCTGTGCTACAGGGCAACAGTAATGGGATGGCTGCGTTCACCTTTACCACCTCCCCCCAGGGAAGCCTTCTTTCTACTGCAGCTCTGGACTCACTTTAGATGCAGGGCTGTCTTACAGACAGGTGAATACTACAGTGGAAATTGGAGGCAGCTACAGAGTTGCTTTCAGAGAAAAGCCTGACAATGAAAGCATTGAGGTTTATCCTGGTCAGAATTAACTTGCACAAGTTGTCAGTGCTTCTCCATGGAAGGTGGCCATTGGTTTTCAGAAATTACTGCTGTTTTCACTATTAATAAAGCTTCATCTTTCCACTGGATCATCTCTAACCCGCTGTAATTGTTCTGATTTTTATTTTTTACCTTGTTCACCAGTTCATGTCTAAATACAAGAAGATGTTTATATTGCATACATTCAGCTTTAATTGGCCCTTAAAAGAAGGTGTTGATTAGAATCTTCTCAACATCAACAGCTCGCTCGCACAACATTCTCTAATTACTGTTTATTAATTTAGTTCAAGTGGCATAGTTGAAAGCCCTGCTCAGATGGGAGAAGTAAATTGTCACTGGTATTGAATATGTAAATTACGTGCCATGTAAGTTTTCATGAAGAATGTTTAAAGTTAAATGTTACCCACATAAAGCCTTCCAGTTTCATCTAAGCCAGCCATATGACAGCTTTGCAAAAAGTGTCATGAAAATTTACCAACCCTGGCAAAAAAAGTACTTGCCTATCCTTTACTTTTTTTCTATTAACATAATCATGATGATAATAATAATTTATTTGCCCATCAAAAAAAAAAAGTAATCATTCATTCTGGCTGGCTGGAGATTTGCAAAGCTGCCAATTGAATCTGAATTACATGTTGCTACAGTATAGACATTCAGCAGCCTGGATTTCTTGCCCTAGTGCAGTAACCCTCCCTTCTCTTTAATTAGCTTATAAAGTCAGAATTTCTTTAACAAAGTACTCATTAAACATTGCCTTGTTACATTACTTTAAAATGCAATTAAAAGTTTTAAGAGTGTCGTGAAGTTTGTGTGCCATTGTCAGCATCCATGTCACTCACTATCGGTTTCCACCCACTCACACAGATCAGAGGCCTCCTGTTAAATATAGATGGCACTTCATAGCATTTCTATATAGACTAGGCATAAAAAATATCCTGATGAGGATGACCTGACTGCACCTTATATTTCTGGGAATAAGAAAGGAATGGAGGGGAGGGCATTCTAGAGGAAGGAGGAGCTCAGAGTATTCGTTGTCCTTCCACCTCTGCAGCTCTGTGGCCTTTTGCGTGGGAGTAGCTGCACATTGCTGGTAAGTGTGCTGCTTCCAAGTCTTCCCAGACAAAGCTGCATGGGAATACCGCATAGTTATTCTATTATGCATCTGAAATAAGAGAGACCAGACATTGCTTTAAAAGAGAATGAAAAATATCCAATGCCTGAATGCTGCCTGGGCCTTCACCCAGTCCTCACACTCTCGCTGGCTGCTGTTATCATGAATGGCACTAATCAGTTCCAGGAAATCTCTACAACAAGCATTATGTCACATATAGTTACATCATTCCCTCTAACCTCTAGGGCTTCCTGTTGACATCTTTGGAGCTCTTCTACTACCAAATGGTATTAGAAGAAATGCCAAGCTGTATTTTTATCCACTTCTGTCTGCCAAAAGGAATTCAAATGTTTCCCTTTTGCAGGTTTCACCTGCTGGGTCTCATCTTTGCTCCTTAAAACGAGCAAACCTTAGTGGGCCTGCTCAGGGCCTCTCCAGATGTTTGCATAAAGGATGGTAAGTGCATGTGAGGGGTTATTGAGACAGAAGGGGCTAATGCCTCTGCAGAATGTATTTATTCTTAAAGTCTACCAAATTGCTAATCCAGCCTGTCAGTTGTGTAACCTCTGTTAGAAATTCCACCCCAGGAAGCTGTTTCTCTGTTTCATTCTTGATTCTTTCCTAGTAGATGCGGCTTCTCAGTGTGGGCTTTGTTTCACGCTCTCATTGATTTCAAGCATTGTGCTGCTTGGCATTCCCCTTTCTCCTTGCAGGGCCATCTCCAAAGGTAGGAGCCATTTCTCTCTTGGAACAGACAGTGACACCCCATCAGCTTCTCCTTGTAACCCCCACTTATTCAACAGCTTAGCTGAAAAAAGCAGGGCTCAAAGTCTTTCCAGATCTAATGTGCAAGATTTTTCCTTCTCTAAAACCGCTATGCTCCTTGGTTTGGGTCTTTTTTATTCTTATTATTTGTCTGGTTTATACCTTCCTTTCATTTTAAGAGTTTTATTTTTGTGGCTGTTTCTGTGTTTGTTCGCTGCTGCTGTAGGTATCAACAACATGATTAAATTCCAGCTCTGACTGTTGCAACATAAGCGCTCTGCCTTCATTATCTGCAGTGCCTAAAACTATTTGATCTCTAATAAGTTCACCTGCAAGTGTGCCTCATTTGCATGATGAGGCTAACTGGTGCAGCCTGGGTGCATATTGGTCTGTGATTTCAGTTTCTCTTCGATCAGATGCATCAAACAGAAGGAACTATTAGAATTGCCAGCAACTGTATTTTTTTGTGTTAATCATGTCAGAATGCTAGGAGTCCCAGGCAGCCGTACTAGGCTGGAGAAATCCAACGATACAAGGCATGGGAGTGCTTCTGATGCCAGATCACAAACAAAATAGGGCTGTGCTGGGGATACTTGGTCTGGTTTGATGGCACGCAGTGTCAAGATTACACCCAGCACGTGAGCAGGTTATTCAGTAGCCTCCTTTGGTGAGCAGCACATTCCATTGCCCCAAGCCCTTGAAGGAGCTGTGCCACTCAGCAAGGACCTCTCCCCTGGCCCATCAGGTTCACAGCTGGAAGTGTCCTTCAGCCTCTCTGAGGGTCTCTGCCTGACTGTCCCCAGCTCACACTAATCCTTGGTGGTCCTGCTCTTAGACCCAGTTGACATTTATTTGGCAGTAATACCAACGGTTTTAATGCCCAAAGTGTGTAGGAAGAGAAAATATGTTTTCTTACACCAAGCTTTTAGGAACCTAAACCTTTCTTTGAGTCTGAAACGGAAGCAGCAGACTTCAAAGCTAAATGGAAGAAGAGAACAGCAGCTCAGTGATTGTGAGATTCGTAGCAATAGTGCTGACAATGTGTCAAGTTGCCTATTTCCTTTCTAGATCAACCTCAAGATAGGCCTGTGTGTTTTACTGCGTTCAGCATGACTTCAAGAAATGTGATTTGCCCCATTGCAGCATCCCTTACTTCTCTAATTTCAGAATTCAGCTTCCTACATCGCATTTTCATTTGAGACAACTTTTAATTGAACTGAATGATCTTTGAGAACATCAACATGTCTCTCATTGATCCAAACAGGTCCTAGACTGAGTTCACATTTCATACACAAAACCAACTGTTTTCTTTTGCTCTTGGGCTCACACAGAAAATAAAAAACTAAACCAAGCAGAACCAAACAAAAGAATACTGAGGAGCTCACCAGCAGTATTTGCTTTGTACAGAACAGTAATATTTCCCTAGCACATACTTCCAAGAATTTTTTAAAATGTCATTCATACATCATCTGCCCCAACAGACAATAGTTGTTCCAGAGAAGCTGTT
Source organism: Rhagologus leucostigma (assembly GCA_013397725.1). NCBI lineage: Eukaryota > Metazoa > Chordata > Aves > Passeriformes > Rhagologus > Rhagologus leucostigma. The sequence continues at coordinate 718,704 of VZTD01003782.1, forward strand.
GCTCTCTATTAGGTCAATGATCAGTGAACTAAACATTTTCTACTTAGGCCTTCATATGATAAAAGCCTAAGAGCTTTGAAGGAGCCATTACAGACTACTGCCTAGAAGAAATATCCATTTGAAAATTCAGCAATTATGTACTCCTATAATAGCGTGTAAAAGGAGCTCTGGACCCATTATGGGTTATTGAGTAAATAATGTATTTTTAAAAGTGTCTAAGTAATTTATATGATAGCCTGTATTGGCAGCAAAGAGTGATTGTAGACTAAACATTCTGTCTTTCTTTCTTTTTAAAAATCTCATTTAAATCCCTAAATAGCAATTAAAGAAAGAAATCCCTGATGCAGTTTGAGTATTTCTATAGTAGTCAATAGCTAATGGCTCTGACTTTGCTGCACTGAGGCTGCCATTTTGTGCTGAGACAGTTTTCTCTGGTCTGACTTACTTTTTTTGTCTTGATTGGATAAGACAGGAGGCTTCATTATCAAATATAATATAGAAGTGTCCAGAGGCCTCCTGGAGGTCAGATTCACAGTCATCAGACCTACCCATAATCAAGAACAGCCACTAGCCAGAAGAGCCATGAGCCCAGACAGAGAAGACAGAAAGCTGTCAATCCCTATTTTGGGGAAAAAATGAGTTTCAGAGAGAGGAAATATGTTGTCTGAGATCATGCAGGGAACAAAGAACCTTTGCGTCCCAATTCCAAGTTTAGTTTCCCCGCTTTGTATGTGGGCCTTCCATGGAGAGGCATAGGCTGAGCTTCTTGTTGCTGTGCATCCTGAGTGCTAATGCAAACTGCTCCTCTATCAGGTGACCTCAACAGTCTTGCTTCAGACCACTGCACTCAGCCCTTTCAGGCACAGATCCTGGCCAAAGAAGATAGGAAAATACTGCAGTTCAAAAAATTTACATTGCAGCAACAATGCTCTATGAAATGTGCAGGAAAACAAACTTGTTTTCCTCTTGTAAGTGTGGAGTAAGTTTCCTTAATCCTCCAATTTATTTATCATACTGCTTCCTGCCATACCAAGGGTAGTCACCTCTTCAATAATTTTCTGTCAAAAATTGAAAGAATAAGTTGAAACAGTTGTTTTTTTAAGAAACACCGGTGCTTGAGCTGCTCTGAATTTTAGACATTATCTTGAGATCTCCAAATACCTGTCAGACCAAGCAGCCTTCAGTGCCCCAGGGACAGTACTGGACTTCTGTACTACCTGTACATTAAAATATTGCAATGGGCCTGACTTGAGGCAACAAAAGTAAAACAATTTTTTGCCTATGGTGATGCTCTTTTTGATGGTACTTTATCCGGCATAAATTTGAGACAAAGTCCCTTAATTTGGTGTTCTGGAACCTGTAGGTCTAGACCTGTGTTGTAACTCATTTTCTCCATGAAACATCTTAACAGCCAGCAGGAAGCAAGCACGACTGCCTGGAGTTCTGATGTCACTCTTTAGAGGCTGTGTAATGCCTGCTCCTTCATATGTGTATTCAGAGCATATTGTGTGCTTCCCATAGCTAGCTACGCTCTTCAGTCATACCTCAAGAACATCACCTTTAGACCTGAATTTGAATACATCTGTTTAATTTCTCATTGTTTAAGAAAAGTGGTTCTGATGCAATGAATAAAAGCGGTGTTTTAGCTGCCTTCTGGGAGATGTCAAGAGATAGGTCTCTGTAGCGAGGCTGCTGGCATTGAGAGTTTGTTTTTCATGTGTTTGGAAAGACACAAAGAAGAAAAGAAATGCAAGGGTACCAATGAGCACATAGTTCAGAAGACAAAAAAGAAAGGGAGCGACTTAATGTAGAAATGGTAAGGTAGTAGGGAGAAAGGTGAAGTAAAAAATGGTGAAGGACTGGTAACAAAGACAGAAATAAATGAAGAAATAAGGTGAAAGGCATAAATACATTTAAGTTGTATTTGAGCAAAACATATAACGCCTAAAAAAGCAATTGGTCTCTCTCACGGTTAGACTATATTTGTCACTTAGGAAAGGAGAGTTACCTTTTGGGATAATTGACTGGAGTGCTGATGATAGTGACCTATCATTGGAGCATTTCTATGACAAAGTAGTCAAAAATCTGGGGAATGCTGCCAGGTATTGGATGAACCCTTCCAGTTCTATTTTCTATGACCTCAGCATCCCATAACGCATGAGTGGGAGCAGTACCTCAGTTGTGTGATCATGGAAAACCTGTTTCTGACCTGGTCACCTCCTCACTGAAATTCTCTACGATCTCAAACAGTAAACAAGGCACATATTTGGAAATGATGACTATGAAGAAAATTAATATAGAGGTGTAAAAAAGGAAAAGGAACCAGTTGATCTACAGACAACATTTTCTTCTGACCTATGGACCCAGTGCCACAACCCTTGCAATTTTCTCCTCATACTGAACAGCCCCATTCTGCAACAAATACCTAGTTTGGCTTAGATACAAACCCAAAACCCTAACAACTTGAGTTAAAAGATCTCGGGGTCTTTCTTCCAAGAACAGAGTTATTAATTCATCTGCTGTGCTTCAACTCTAAATAATTCTGTTCTCCTATTCAAGGAAAATTCCTCCTAATTTCAACCAAATTCACACTTATGAAGTCATCTGGGATTATTCTAGACTGGTGATTATTTCTATGCAAGCCACCAGTTACCATCACACTATAAAACAAAGTGCAAAACAGGTTTTTAAAGGTAAAGTCTGGAGAAGCATCACACTGAGATGAAACAAACTCATTCTCCCATCATGTGGAGTTTCTCAGGGCTTGCCAATAGGACCTAGCAAAGCCTAGTATGCTAATGTCAGTGGTCCTCCTTTGGAGGCAGGAGACTTGGATTGTTGCAGCACATATACACATATACAGTATAAGAAGGCACAAGTCTTTAAAGTAACCACTCCTTCCCCATGCAAACCTGCCCTGTGTTCTTTTTTTTACAGTGTGGGCCACGGAGTACAATGCTGGTAACTGGAGGAAACTGCTTTTTTTTTTCCTCACGGTACTTTAGAGACATTAGATGCAATATTTGAGGGTGTGTATGAGATTCTGGAAGTAGAATTTATGCTGTGAGATCTTTGGTATGATATTGACTCACTCATTGGCACCTGAGAGAGGTTTGGGGAATTCAGCAAATTTTCAACAATCCAGTTTGAGAGATTAAACAGAATTATAGCTTGCTCAGGTTTGTCCTAATTTTATTAGATTTCTAATTGCATAAACATATGCAGCCAAATATGCAGGTGGGGACTGGGATGATGTACAAGGACATTCAGGCTCCATAGGCAGCTAATTGGTGGACAAAGTAATAGGGCACTTGGAAAGACTGGTATTTTTTTCAGAACATTCCGGGGTAAAATCCTGTCCCCATTTAAACTGAGGCAATCAAGAGAGGAAAGATTTTAGCTGTAGATTCTGTTGGAACTGGAGAAAGAAATGAGAGGAACCATCTGATGCAGAAAATATCCAGGGTGAAGGTGGTTGTTTTGGGCAAGATTCACTATTTATTTGTCTTGGACACAAGAAAAAGAATGTTTCAAGACCATAGAACTAGCCTGATAAATATGGTGATATCAGAAGGTTTTTGATCAGGGCTAAACACAAGACAAGGAATGGTTAACCATTTCAGATAATAGCAGGGCAAATGAGGAGTCATTTTGTGTGAACATTGTAATTGTTAGCAAATGCCAAGCTGTAATGTGTTCAGCAATATTTTATATTTTGTTTTAGAAAATAAATCTGGTCTTTCTATGGATAGGCGAGCTCTTGGGCCCCAAGTTAAAGTATGCTATGGTAAAGTGACACCAGCTGAGGTACTGGCCTGGCTGTTTATGTGGGTACTTTCACATGAAATAATATTGTTGTCCATATTTGTTAAAGGAATGCTGCTGTGGACTTATTTTCTACAATCAAAACAGAAAGAGGGGTAGGAGGGAAAAGTCTACACTCAGGTTTTTGCTCTGCAGTGTTCTTTATCTCTGATATGGCATCTGCACTATGAAATTCGCCCTGAATGAATGGACACTCTGATGTCTTCACTTCCAGCAGAGAGGACACAACTCTCAGGCTGAATTAGGCTGTTTGGAGAGGTTTACTAAAATCTCCATGGGTTACAGACATTAGACTTTTTTCTCACACTGGTCTGGACTGGGCACTTGGTGGATAAGTAAAATTTTACTTTTTTTTCTTTTGAGAAGTAGAATAAACCAAAGAAGTTGGTCACATATTTGGATCTGGACTTCCCAGTTTGCAAAGTCCTCTAAAAAGTCAAAATATTTAGTAAACAGATCATGAAATATTTTCTAGCAAAAAAAAAAATACAGGAGGGATTTAACAATGTTGGGATGTAGTTTTCTGTTAATGACTTTATTTTCTTCTTCCTCCTGTTTAGGCAGTAACATGCAAACTCTGACCACATCACCAGTGTGAAATTGCTGATTAACCTTTTGACTCTGACAATTGGGACTTCTCTCAACACCAACTGGTAATGCAAAAGACCATTAGTAGTTAATATTGGGACATCCCAGCTCCAGATGTCAAAAGGTTAATGAAAAATCAAGTATCTTGCTTTTACTGGGGAACTTGGAAACCTTCCCCCCAAAACAGTTCATTTTTTCTGATAAATAAGCCAGACTGCTTGAGCTGAGAAAGACGGGTGTTTTGCTAATGTGTACAGCTGTTAATTGAAAAAGATTTGGGTATGCTTGTTCTTCTGGATGTAGATAAAAGAGAGATTTGTTGGCGAACTTAGCTGGTCTTGAACACCCCTTTGTTCAAATACACGACTTAATAATAACGCTTTGTTCTTTCTGTAACAGCCATGGAGGGATTTTCAGTGGAATACTCATTTTCTTTAAGTCATATCTGCCAGTAATCATTCCTGGCTTAAGACCAGCTGCCATTTATGTGTTTTATGAAAATATAACAGTTTTACACTGAAAACTATTTTCTTTTTAGGTAAAAGCTTCAGCACAAGCTGGTTCCCCATACCTACCATAAATGCTATTTGTCACAGATTTTGGTCTTTAAAACAGAAAGATAATGTTAAAACATTTTGATTACCCTTTCCTCACTGCTATCACTCACAAAACATCTTTTCTAATTATGGTATTAGGACATTTACATAACCGGGAAAAGGGTCCTTTAACTACATTTCTATTATGTTTGGCACTTCTGTGAAAGGATATTATATTCATGTGCATTAGAGATTGCTTATAAAAGATCAAGACAATAATAGCAGATCAGACGATAAAGGTTCCCTTTTCTCCTCCCAGACAGGCTGTCTCTGACAGAAGAATACAGTTCATCAAAAGTGTCTGCAGGTTGTCAAACTCAGTGAGATTTGGGGACACTCGGAGGCTGTCATGGCCAACAAGAAGATTTTCTGTAGGGTTCTGCCATCATTCACCCTCAGGAAATAATCACTCACTACATTCTGCATGCTCTCATGATAGAGCTCTATTTGAGAGAAAAGAGCCATTTTATCAAAGGACAATATATCCCTTCTCTTGGTCCATGTAGCTTCCATTATCAGACCATAATAAATCATATTTATGTTCTCAGTTAATAAGACTGATTACAATGCAGGTTACAGGCATGGGAAAAGAAAATCAGGTGAAAAGATGTTTTAATGAAAATATGATAAGCAAACAGCTTCTTGTGAACATTTCAGGCTGTTATTTGTAATGATCAGAGGCAATTTTTGATACATCTTCTTTAGCAATGGTTTAAGCTGCATAAATTGGCTTGCCACTTTATACGTTGAAATAGGAAGAATCCCAGTGTCCTTCTTATGTTGTCTAGAATCATTATATACATTATAAGCATAAAATGAGTTTAATGTATGTGCTTTGAAAAGAAGGGGAAAACAGAAAATCAGGGAAGACTGATTTTAATGCTGCTCAGAATGATTTTGAAATTTTCTACTCATCTTTGTTACTAACGGTGCATTTTCCATGAAATTTAGGAATGACATGTACTGCTTTCATCTCTTTAAAATTAATATACTGTGCTCTCTGTTTTTCTCAATTTCTTCAAAGTTCTTCTTAGAGCACTGTGCAAAGAGACAGAGAGAAATTCTCCACTCGAAGTGTAAGCATATCTGCTATTAATGCTGAGGGGAGTTAAGTGTCTGCTTCTACAGGAGAATATACCCCAGTGTTCCTGAAGGGCACCCTATCAAAATGGTGCAAGAATGTTTAACTCTGGCACATGTGATGCATTCAAGGGCCAGCTTCCACAGAATTTTTTAAGTGATTAAGGCAGTTTTTTATTAGGGTAAACATTCTGATATGATTTCAGCATATAAGTGTATGGAGGAAAGTGGCTGATGGATTGTCTTGCTCTCATCTTGTGAAAAGTCTTATTTTGCTATTATGTTCAGCATCATACTTTCAAGATGAAGTTAGAAATTTAAGGAATAATTTCCTCCTGCTGACACATAATTTTGACCAGTTCTCTGAAATTCTACAGAACGTGTAGAATGGTGGTGACAAAGACTCCTTGGTGTTGTGTGTCTGCAGGACCTACTCTGCTCTCTGGTACTTCCCTAAAATCACTCTTAAACAAATTTTAAAGCTTTGTATTTGGCCTGGCCCTGGAGAATGGCCATAAAATTACCTTAACCCTTTTAGGACACTTCAAAAGAGCAGTGCCCATATAAGAAACAGCAAACTGCTCTTCGAAGACAATACCTTGATATGACAACAGATGTAGATAATGTACTTCATGATGGAACTGCTTGATACAGAGAAAAACATGTTGTAACTGCCTGCACCATGAAAGGGGTTTAAAAATGCTGCCTGCCAACTCCACAAAAACCAGAGCTGCTATTTCGGTTAAAGGCCAGTGGATTGTATTTTTCACGTCAGTTTTCACTAACCTCAAACATCACTGTTATGACAGACTGTCATCCAACCAAACCAGCACTCTGGTGCCATTCAAGCAAGCAGGAAGAAAGCAAACATGAAGGAAACTTAAAAGTCCAAGTAGTAATTGGGAAGTGCATGTGAGTGAATTACTTTCGTGTAACAATACTGATTACTGAAAATGAAACACTTAAAAGAAAATAAACAGAAAGCACTGCTTTCTGAGCCAGTGGTGTTTTCTTGGCTGGCAATTTCTCTTTGTTCTGTTTCATGACACTAGGCTCAATGGTTGAAGGGGTGTTCTGGGCCAGATGTCAATCACAATGTCTGACATAAACAAAAATAGCTAAAAAGGCATGCCAGCATCTTCCTTTTGTTTTCCCATTAGCTCCATTTTTCTTTTCATAGGCTGACAAAAAATTACTGCCTCCAAGTGAATTCAGTAATGTCACTATATATCTAATATCTAGGAGACCTTTTGTTTTAGCTTTACTGGGCTTAACCACAAAAGACACTTGACACTGACAAAGAATCTGTCAAACATACAATGATCAGTGCAATGAAACCTCTCATGACAGAAGGGCACTATTCTGCCTCCCCCTTGCCTCTAGCAGCAGCCTGTCTGAGCAAAATATGCTGGAGCACATGTAGCAGCTGAACCATTACAGAGCAGGCCAGAAGCTGAGATGTGTCTTGTTTAAATTGTCATAGCATATTAGTATAATTAAAACTGCCAAAAGAGTAGAAAAGATAGATGGAAATGTTACATTACTTGTTTCTAGAGATTAACCTCCAGCCAGAACTGAAATAGAGAGACACGTTTTGGATTTCTTAGAGCTCTGATATGGTAGAAAACAAGCTCAAGAGTACATCTCTCAAAGTGCGAGACATGAAGTCATAGTTCCTATATTTACACAAAAAAAGCAGAAATAGTGTTTCAGACAGACACTCCGTTTCCTCTGTGATTACAGCTCCTGTTGTCGCTGTGCTCTGCAGAGAAGCTGTATCATCTCTCAGCTAATTCCTTTTCACTCTCCTCTGCCTTTGTGCCCACAAGGTCTTGACACCTCTTGGGCTTACTGATGAGCCAATGTCACCGCTCCCCACCCTGTCCCCATAGGTGGGCTTGGCTGGTGCTCCAGGTGCCCAGCCCCGCAGCAGTACAGTGTCCCACAGTCCAGGCTCTGGGCCTCAGCAACGCCCAGCAGCAATGGTCAGGAATTCATCCTGCACAGGTTTCATCCTTTGGACATGCCTGTCCCTGGGGAAGAGAAACAAATGCCTACTGGAGGCAGGCAGAGATAGACCAGCCCTGAGACTGCTCTTGAATCCAGCTCCCTCATGCACAAGAAGGCCAGAAAGGGAAGACTCAGACTGCTTTGCCTAAGCTGTTTCTGCTTCTCATTGCAAGGGAAGATGTTTGAACAACGGCTTCAATTTAAAATCTGACCTTTCAAATGCCAAGCTTCATGCTTGTTTCTGTGTTGAAAATATAGATAAAACACACGGCTTTCTGAAACTGACCCTGAAAATTATGTTCTCTTCATCAACGAGATGTTTTCCTTCCCATGCATCGTTACCTCTCATAACTATTCAGGACAAACTAGTTATGATCCCAATTTATAATTATGTCCTGAGTTTTATCCGGTGGTGAGAAAATTATTTAAAACTTTCTGTGTATTTGTTCAGTTGTAGATGTTGGAACTCAATTTATCCAGAAGCTGGGGAGGACCTGAACTGGCTCCAGCAGTTCTGAAAGAGAGAAGCAGCAGCACAACTGTCCTCTAACAAAAATGGTACAATCAAGGAGAAGCTTCAGTAAGCAGGTAGGCCTCATGTTCATTTCTTCTAGCATTAATGAACTTCACAGCTTCGCCGCATTTGCTGATTTGCTTTAAGTAGAGAGATGTTAAATGTGAGCCTTAAATTTTAGGTTCCTCCATATTTCCTGTATTTCCCAAATTTAAATCTTGGTTAATGACTTCTCCATATAGGGTTTCTCTTAAATTTCTGCCAGGGCCTGTAGATGTGCATAACTAGTAAAAAATATGTTATCTGCGTTTAGTGTTGGCTTTTGGAACCCTCACCGCCAAGTCACCTCTCCACTGCATCTCACCTCACACGCATTTCTGTGTAGTGCCAGGAGAAGAATGGAAAATAGCCATGAAGTAAAAGCAGATTCCGCTCCCATTAAAGGCAATGAAAACTGTGCTTTTACTTCTACTTGCTCATAATAGCGGAGAAAAATGAAGTGGAAACAAGCACAACAAAACACCTCTGCCAGCTATCTACAAGCTAACCAAGACTTCCACTAATGAGGTGCTCTGGCATTTTAAGAAAGACAGGTTCTTCCAGAAATGGAAAAAAATACACTGAGTTTTTCCTTCAGTTCTGAAAGGCTGGTGAAAGAATAACAAATTGTATTTCAAAAAAGGGATGATAGTCAAACTTGAATGCTGTCTGTGCTATTAAATACCTACATATCCTCATACAGTTTCTTGTCAATTAAATGCTTTTACATATATGTTTGGCGGCTTATTAAATATTGATACTTTCATACCTCACCTAATTATTGACTGTATTTACAGGGTCATCTAAATGATCATAAAATTTTTGAGAAAGTTAGTAATATCAAATCACAATAATGGAGTAATTTTCAGGTCAAATTTTCTAGAAGACTCTATACCATGGACAATCACATAATCTATTACACAGAACAGTACAGTTTGTGGAAAAGATAATAGTTCAGATTATGAGATAGAGCCAGATTTCACATTATGATTTCCAGATGTCTTTGTGAGCTTAGTGCATACAGCATTGGTTCAAGTCTAATCTGCAAGGCAGAAGTGCAAGTTGTTCAGATTTTCTCCTCACTGAGGTTGTGTGGAAAAACAGGAGGGCATTGTGCTGCTGCTTTGGAGAGAGGAGTTTACCTGAAGGACAGGGGAAAGTCACACCTAGCAGTGTCCACATCCTCATCTGGCTGCAGAAAGCTGGCAAATCTGCCCCTGACCTTTATCTTCCCACCTCAGCAGCCCTTTCTCTCCACGCTTGTCTCCACAAGGACAGAACTGGCCTCCCTGTCCTGTCCCTGGCCTTAACCACTGGAAGCATCAACATTTTCTTTTGTTTAGAATGCTGAAAAGATCTGAGTTACAGCAGCCTGTCACAGCTGTCAGGCTTCTGAGACAACCTGGTTGTATTACTCTAAGCAGTGTGTGTGTTGATTCACTGGAGAGAGAGAGAGGGTGGACTTTGCCAAACCAAAGCATCATATACTCGCTCAGAAGCTCCTGGGGTGAGTGTCTCTGCAACCAGAAGGCAGCTTGCCAGCTGTTTCCAGGGTGCAGCTTTGGAAACAAAGTTCCCCGAAGGTCCACTGTAAAACAATGTATTGCATCAGTTTCCTGAACCAGGGACCAGGTGAAGTCACAGTATAGCGGTGGCAGCCTGGGGGATTTATAGCACTTTGCAAGGCAGCCCAGTATCGTCCTGTGCCCAGAGGGGCCACAGATGTCCAGGACTTTCTGGTGGGTCACATGTAACTATAAACATGAGATAGTATTTCCTCTGTTACATTCCTGCTGGAGAGCACTTTACTGGTACAGGTAGGTGGGCTAGATAACAGTGCAAGGATCTGCCAGGACATTTGCTTTTCAATTCCAGCACTGTTGGGCTGGGAAGTGAAAAAGCTCTGCAAACAGAACAGGTGTCTGACATGACAGTGCAATGGGCAAAAAAGCTTAAGGCTACTCTTTCTCCATGGAAATCTGTACAAAAAATGGTCAGTTTGGGGCTTCATGAATTTCTCTCTGGAGTCAAACATTCAGTGTGAATTTACAAAGGAGTGTGAGGAAGGGGTATTTTGGCTCCTTCAATCCTGTTCACAAAATCTCCCAGGGTTTCAGTGAGGATTTTTAGCATCTCTTGCAGTCTTCAAATGTTATGCTGTGCAAGGATGTGCTTATACATAATTTTGTAATTGAAATGGCATGTTTACTGTTCTATTTCATGCTTGATTGTGTTTTTTAAACACCTTTACTCATGCTGTTAGAAGTAGGATTATAATTAAAATGTCCTGTTGAACACCTTGTTCAGTTCAATGAGGGCATAATAGAAGTATAAATACTTGTTCTCGTTGACTCTGTGATGTCAGCACAACAAATGCAGTAAATGTCATAAAACAAATCTCTCTTTTGCCAAAGCATCTGTCAGAAGGGAAGGGAAAACAGAATCTGTGACTGGGCAAAGAGGAGACCTCTCCTTTGAAAAAAGGAAATACTTTGAGATGTTATCTGTGATGTAGATGTCTTAACTAAGGCATGGAATGATTGATTGATTTAGCCAGTTATGAGGCAAAAAAACTCAGAGGGGAATTTGTTCCTCTACTCACAGTCCCTTGGTCTAAAGACTAAGCAGCACTTTGTCCTACACTTGCCATTAGGAAATGACAAGTCTGCCTGTGAAGTATTAAGGAGCAACTTATATTTCTTAATATTCCTGTTTCCTTAAAATATATACAGATACGCAGACTTCAAGTCTTTGTGGTGGAGTGGAACTACAACACGACATCCAAATGTTTCTAAGTCACCATCCAGTGGCTTCAGAACTTTTGCACAGCAATAATGGTTTCATTTTCTTCATGTTTTCTCTTGTAGTCTAAGTTACCACCGATGATGTGATGTCTAACCTTTCTGGCAGGCGCTTGTTCAGTCTTAAGGAGCTTTAAATTACTCCACAGCTTGAAATTCCATGTAAGTAGGGATGTTCCAACATTTAGCCTAATTGATGCTTTCTTGGGCAGTTTACTTGGATACCTTGGCTCAGTTTCCTCATCTGAAAAATGGGGAGAAAAATGTCTGTGTTCCTTGTGCTCTTTGATGTAATAATAGTTTTACTATACTAAATACTAGGCTCTACACTGCACAAATCCCATGAGGTTTTAGGTTTGTGTCCTTTCACTGGCTGAAAGAGGGCTCTCAAAACCAATCCCAGGATGTGTAGTATTTCTGTGCCAGAGCAGGACTTGCCGGTCAGTAGCTGCCCTATAGGAAAAGCCCACGCGATCTTTATGAAGCAGGCAAATAAGCAGACCCAAAGGGTGTGGAAATTGCCTTCTGTGCCCAGTTTCATCTCCAGCTACTTCAAGCTCAACAGAAGTTGGATAGGCAAATGGTTCACACGATTTAGTCTTTAGAATGAAAGCAGTGAGGAAGTGAGAAAATAGGAGGTTTTTTCCCTGGGATGAGAGAGGCAGGTGGGTACATAGGACAGTCCAGACCAGACCAGAGGAAGATTCAGCAGCAGCAGAGATAAGGCTACAGAACACAGAACACACAGGACAAAATGGACAAGAATATTGTCAAGTGGGATTGCAACAAAACTTGGTGTATTTCTTTGAATGTCTCATTATACGTACAGGTGCAGCTCTATACACCCACACATGCTGCATTTATTTCAGTGTGTGATCATATAAATACCTGCAGGTGCGAAGGTGCGATACTGAAGAAATACCCATGCTGAGGCATGAATATGGAGTTCCACATCTGTATTGGCTGCCTGGTTCACACAATGAACTAGTGCAGTCAGTGGGTTCTATTTCCACCTCCTGTACGCACTTTAGAATTAAAACCAAAGAAAAGTCCATCCTGGTAACTACATTTAACAGGATGTCAAGGCATAGAACTAAAACATGTGTATGGGACACTCATCATTACCTCACTGTGTTGCATATGTATATACAAAATTAGGAAGAAACTAATTTCAGATAAAAATGGCCACATCAGTTAAATGTATGGTAATAAATCCATGAAGTCAAAATTTAATGTGTCTTTTGGGACAACTAAAACTTCAGCTGGGCTTCATTGCAGTGGCTGGTTTCTCTCTTCTGGCACACACAGAGATGGCTCCTCATCTATAATACTGTCAGATAGTCCATAATGCATGGGGTGAAAATCGTGGCTGCTGCAAAACCACGGTTCTGAATTCACTGACTTGCTTACATGTAAAAAGGTCTCAGCCATGAAATTACACTTATGCAGCTGGTTTCATTGAACAATAACATGATGCTAACTACTTGACTACAAACGCCCTCCTTTCAGTGTCAAAAATGTAAAACAGCTAAGGGATATAAACTGGGGGCAATCTTTTGCATGTAATTGCTGCCTGCAGAGACTCAAGGTTGTCAAAGTTTCTTACCTTTTATAAGGCCTTTAGTGATAACTTCTGTTTCCCAAAGAGAAAAATAAACCTACCAAAGTTCCTTTGAACATTTCAGCAGCCTTTCATAGTGTTAGCTGTGAAAGTAATGGTGTCACATTCCTAATAAGGATGTATAGAAACTGTGTTTTAGGAGTCCCTGCTGCTTTCTTTGTGGAAACTATCTCAGATGCTTTGGGATTATTTGGCAGTAACTTCTTTTTGCACCATACTTTCACAGAGATCTTCTCTGTTATCTTCTCTTCAGCATCTCCCTTTGAAGATCTAGGGAGAAAATGTGGCACTTGAGCATTCAGTGAAACCTGGTTTGCATCTCCATCTGGCCAAAGTCAGAGCTGTCCCGTGACAGAAAATGTGAAGGGACCATAGTGCCTAAAATTCAGCAAAAATTTTACACAGTGTTGTCCAGGCAAAGGAATAATGAGAACGTGGTCAATTGAGATTTCATAGGAAGCAAAGGAGAAAAGAAAGCACAATTTTTTTTCAGGTCTGAATGTCATTGCTTTGCCCAGAGGGACCCCGGCTGCCATCCATGGCTCACAATAGCGAATGTACTCTGTGCAGTGACAAAGGCAAAGTGACCACAAGTGGCTGGAGCAGTGGTAGAAATAACACTGTGCTAATGAAGAGTTTCGTCCATGCAAATTTAACTCCCTCAGAATTAACCTGGGTATCTCTCCATGACACATTTGTTTTAGAGTCACAGCATGTTGCAGTTATTAGGGTCTGGCAGGCTCCTACGTAGGAACTGTGTCCAAGAGCCTTTATTTCATCTGCTCCAATTGGGAAGAGTGTGGCAGTTTCTTTTGGTTGAGGCTTTGCTATAACGATCTGAGCTTTAGTCACTGTGAGATTGGCCCTCTGCAAAGCATTCACTTGGTGTTACAACCAGAGACAACTGAGCTCCAAAAGTGAGTGCAGATTGTGTCTACTTATTAAGTAAAGGGGCATGTGGAGAGCCCATTACTCAGTAATTGGTGCTTGCTGCCAGTTAGCATTCAGCAGGACTTCCAGGATTTGTATAGACCTTACAGCCCAGAATGGCCTGGGATTGTTCTTGCCTTATTTGCTGCCACTGTAATCAGCTGGTGGCTGTCTGCTTTGCAGAGCTACCAAAACCAGCTTGATCAGACTGAAAGGCACCTGGAAGTACAGGATGTCCCCAAGGAATTCATCCAGAGGGACATGCAGGTCTGAGAGACTTTGTGGCTAAGGCTGTGTTCCAGTTTTGTGAGCTTGCAGGTTTCTTCCCCTTCTTTCCCCAGAAGAGGAAAATGATGACTGGGACTTGTGGTAGATGATACCAATGCCTGCCTGATTGTGTAAAACCTTGAATAGGTTTTTAAAGATGAGGCCCTCAAGTGTCATGTGACTATTTATATGAGACAAACTGCACTTTGGTAAGGGGAGTCTGGAGAGACAGTGTGGGAAGTTTTTACAGAAAAGACTACATAGACATTTGACAAAAACACAGCTCTGTGGGGTATATGCCACTTGCAGCTTTGCCATGGGGAAACCTTTTGTTCTCCATGTCCCAGCTGCTACTGTTGCTCCCAAGGAAGCGGCTTGGTGATTCAGACAGGTGTCCACAGCCCCCAGACTGGCGGGCTCAAGCAGCCCACTCAGCTGCCCAGGAACGGGTGGGCTCCGGGTATGCAGGGGGAAGAAAGGGATTCTTCTCATATGCCTATTCCCTGCAATACTGTTTTTATTTATTTATATATTTACAGCATAGGCAGCATTAGCCCCAGAGGCTGACAAGGCGTTTGAATGTACGCAGACAAGCTGCCCTCCCCAAACAGGCGGGCTCTGCCAACACCTGTGAAGTGAAAACCTGTCCGCGCAGCAGGTGAGAACGCGAATAACGCAGGGCGCGGCCGCGGGAGTAGCGCCCGCCAGCGGGACTGCCGCAGCCACGTCCGCTGCCCCCAGCGACGGCGGCCCGAGGTCCCCGGGCCGGGGTAGAGCCCCCGGGGCCGGGGCAGAGCCCATCGCGGCCCATCGCAGCGCCCGGGCGGGCGGGCGGCAGCCCCCCATCAGCGGCCCCGCGCCAGGCGGCGGAGCGCGCCGTTCGCCGCAGCGTCCGCCAGGTGGCGCCCTTGATCGCCGAGTGGCGTGAGGGCGGGCGGGGCCGAGAAACACATCGCGCCCACCCCCCTGCCCGCCCTGCAATTTCGGAAGCGTTACAACTAAAGTGTTTTCAACTTATTATTATGCATGAGTAAAAATTCCATGAATGTGTAACATTTTCGCCTGTATTTCCCTCTTTTATAACATAATTTAAATTCCTCATTAATAATTCAGCAACGTTCTGGATTTTAATCACTTTTCTCATCCCCGCGGTCTCTATCCGAGGCAGCGCTCTCCTCCCCACCTGAAGGTGACATGGAGGCAGGGCTGGGGCCAGGGGCACCCGCCCCAGCGCCCTGTCCGGCTGCAGGGTATTTCCTTCATCAATTAAAAATCCAAAGTTTACCAAACCTAAGGCTTGAGTAGGTCATTATTAGTGAATACACTATTAGTGATTTTTTTTTATCTGAATCTAATTATGGTGGTATTTGTTTGATAGCTTGTTACTGTAAATAAAAGAGATAAAAGGAGCCCTTCACTCGAGCAGCTTCAGAGTTGTGAAATATGTACCTAATTAAAACTATTGGTGTAAGAGGCTAATAAAGTACATGCGCCTACTAGGTGTCTTATTCTAATGAATCTCGGCTAACTTACTCTGAGCGATGTATTTTGGTGTTGGTAGCAAGAGCTGAATAATTATGGAATTTATCATGAGGTGCTCATGAAGGGCCACGGGTGTCTGAGAGGGTAAGGAGAGGTAAGGACCCCCAGCCACGGGCGGGTGCAGGAGGAGCGGAGCCCAGGCTCCCCCCAAGCACAGGGACTGCCAGGGCCCAGCCTGCGATCCCCAGGGTGGCCATGAAGCCCCTGGGCCAGGCCCCGCAGGCTGCAGCTGTGCAGGCTGGGGCAGCCCGGAGGGGCGGCATGAGGCGGGTGTGTGCGGGCTGGGTGCGGGGGTGAGAGCGCTCCCACTGCCCCCGGGCGCTCCTCCCCAACCAGCTCCTCACCCTCTGCTTTCCCCCTTGTTTTCGCCTGGGAAGGGTGAGGAGCGGGCCACAGCATGCGCTTCTCAGACTCCCAAACCCAGTGCAGATGGGTTGTCTAAAGCATTTCAGATGGAGTTTTGGTCTTGTGCCAGCAGCTAATCAAAGTCTTAATTCTGGAGAATAAAAAGGCCGGGCTTTCCAAGCTTCCTCCAGCTGGTTTCTGCCGGGGATGTGGACGGCCGGCACTGCTGAAAATCCTTTTGCTGTGGGTGCTCCCAGCGCCATGGGCGGGGCGGTGCGGCTGGATGCAGGGCTGGCACAGCTCTCACCCTGTGCAGCCAGGCTGGGCTTGGGGTCAGTTACCTGGCCCAGCTGAAGGGGCCAGCTTTGTACAGGCCTGTAGACAGACACCCTCAAATCCATCCCAGTCTGACCCGCAGTGAAGTCAGGCACGTGAAAAAGTGTGTGTTGAGAACCCCTGCCTGAGACCTGAGCTTTGCCCTTTGGAGCAGTACAGCCTTGTCAGGAGAAAGCGTATGTACTGAGAGAAGCGTAACTGTGATGGGGCTGGTTAAGCAGAGAAAGAGCCCTCAGACTAGCACATATTTTTATTGCTCTTTTAGCAATAGAGCAGTGAAAACATCCCAAGGCAAAATGTCTATTGTAGGCTTTCGTGTAGTCCCCAGTAACAACTATTTAAACGCTTGCACGTGTATGTGTCCTGTCGGCGTCCCCCATTTAGCAGCACTGCGGGCGGCCGGTGGGGCTGCTGCACTGGGCTCTCCCACCGTAACCTGGGGCCCAGAAAATCTGCGGGGCCCCAACCACGCCGTGCCTCGTCCCACGTGAGACTGGAGGGCTTTGTGTACAGCCGAGCCATCTGGGCTGTGCTGTCTGTCCCAGAGTCAGATCTGATGAGTTCAAATGACTCTCTTGCAAGTGTGGTAGCTGCAGCTGTTGAAAGCGCTCCGGCAGCTTCTGATCTGCACATGAATTTGGAGTTTTTTTACAAGTGCTGCATCGGCAGTTTTTCTGCAGAATGAAATTTTCACTATTGCTAGTATCAGCTGGAGAGACGGGTGGAACTTGTTATCTTCCTTGCGAAACCTACCTTTTCACAGGGAATAGATAGTTTTTCATGGTTGTACAATCTGTTAATGGGGTAGATTGAGATTAAGATGGCGAAGAACTAGTCTGTTTCTGTCTTTGTCCCTGTCTTTACTGTTTGACCTTTGTAAAGTCTCTTAGTCATTCTGGAAACCTGGTTTCTCTATCTAAAAAAAAAAAAGCAGTAATAGCTATATCAAAAGAGACAGTCGTCAATAGCTAGAAGTGGCTGTAAAATTTCAGGTGGAAGTGTTATGTATTGTCACACAAACAGTGTCTATTGTGCTTTCTCAGCGACCTGTAAAAATCTGGTTTTTCCTGCTGAGACAATTTTTTCCATGTTGCTCAATCAACGATCATTTTAATACATTTTGCTGCCTCTCAGTTACATCTCAAATATTTGCGTCTGTACAATTTTCATGGTCTCATATCTTGTCTCTTTCTGTATGAAATGTATGTTGTCAGCTTAAGGGGAATGCTTTTTCTTTCAGCTTCTTTATAATTACCAAAAATAGTTTTAACCTGTTAAAACATTTCTGAGTTGTTGGCATGGTGTGGTATGGTATTGAAACCTTGTTACTTTGCAGCAAACCTTCCTGTGCATTGTGTTTACCTTCCGATAACATTTCTAAAAAGAAACCAAACACCAACAGAATGAAGGGGATAGTTGCACTGTTGGGTCCAGTGTGACTTTGCATAATGAAAATATGCAAAAATAAATTACACTCTCATGTAGCTAAGAGAGAAAAAAATATAATCAAATTGTTCCTGCTGGCTTTTCTTCAAGGCAGAAAACCTGTGTGTGTGTTTTCTAGACAAGCATTATTTGTACTATGGTCTGGGAACTGGCAGCAGGGATTCCTGTGCCTGTGCAAAGTTGTTTTGATTTCAGCATGACTCCACCAAGAGACCCCAGCACAGAGGACTACCCCCTTTTAGAGGGCAGTGAGCTTGGGTCCCCAGGAAGGCCTAGATTTGAGGCACTCTGAACTAAAGTTATGGATAGAACCAGAGCAATAAGAGCTAAACTCAGTTACTCTAACAAAGACTGAGGCTGCAAGGAAGCTTTCCACCCAAAGCAGGTTTCCTAGATGTTGATAGCAGATGGCCCTCCCATCCCACAGACTGGGGATGTCCTGACATTTCACTCTCAGCGTAACTAGTTCTCACATCACAGAACTTCTCATTTTTTTTGTAACTGTGATTTGATAAGCTAAGATAAACACACTTATTTTAAAATTAATTTCAGGCATAAATCACTAATTCTGATGTTCAGATTCTCAGAGATGGTTAATATAATTTCCTTTTTCCTTTGGTACCTAAGCAAAAATCTGACACAGATTTCAGTCTTCTGGTGTTAGAGAGAGGAGTGTAACCATAACCAGAGGTGACCAGTATCAGCCCTATCTGAATGTGCCTTAGCAGTCTCTGCTTTTGTATGATGAATTGATGTTGCAGAAGCATTTTGGTTTTCTATGCTGTACCCATATCCATTGCCGTTATTCTGCTTTTTCCCAGCTTTACTTTGACTTTCTCTGTGAAGCCAAAGACACCTGACATTGGTAGTCACGTTTTTAAGATTATCTGCTCAGGAACATCTCCTCAGAGAAGTCTATTTTCATTATTTCGCACATCTGAAACAACAGCTTGGGACTGAATGAATTGTTGCCTGGACAAGTGTGTGAAGAGAATTGGTTTAGACCAGTACTGCAGAAGGGAGCTGTTTGTGAATGGACTCAGATGTACGGAGGTCTGAGAATGATAAATCCAAGGCTTCATCCCTCTGGGTCAATGGTCTTTGGGACAAGGCAGAGAGGAGACAGGAGCTGAGGAGACACTGCTGTTTTGGAGTCTGTGTTTCAGGTCATAGTCTCGTCAGGTCAGCAAAAGTCACACAATGTGAGTGGAGCCAAAGCAGACTTGATGGCTGTGCATGAATATTTATCCTCTGTCTTTTTACTATAAACTTCATTTTACATTCTGACAGAGTTGTCATTACACACCTTTTTTGAAGGCCTACTAGAAAAAAACCCCAAATGTGCTTTGTTTTGTAGTACCCTAGGCAACGAGCCAAAATGTACGTCTGAGGAAACCTTTGTGTCACCCTCTTCTTGGAGCTTTCTTCCAGATCTTCCATATTGTACTAGATCCAGCCCTTTCCAGCTGAGCTGTGGTGACCCTAGACATTGTCCTGAGACATATTTTAGGGCTGCTGTCTGGGCTGTGGTGCTACTTGCAGCAGCTCTTGAATTTCTTCAACTGATCGTCAGTTGGAGGTTATGGATGGTGCTTGACCCCTGATTCGTGTCTCATACCCTTGTTTTAGACCCTGGTGCTCACTGGTGAGCCAGACTGCCTTTCCCCATTCTCTTCAGCTTATAGATAGTTCTTTGGCATGCATCCAAACCTAATGCAGCATAGAGGGAAAGATCTTCAGGTTCCCAGAGTGTATATACACATGTGGTCAAAGCCCCAGCTCATTAAATTAGTATGTGCAGTGGAGACCAGCTACTGATTTATGTTTTCATCTACACAAGGTAAATTGGATTGAAACTTCACACTTTAAAAAGGAGAGCTGAGATTCTTGCTTACCTTTGAGTTCTAAATTAGCAGGCACACGACCAAGCTTCATGGACCTGAAGAAGCTGGTTCTGAGTTAATATGATGCCTATACCGTTGATTTCACTGGAGCCTTTTGTATCAGAAACCGCATGTACACAGCCTCACATTGTGAAGGAAGATTAATTTAGCTGTTGGCAAATTATGTGCTGTATAAGAATGTTCTGTGAACGACTTGGATTGCAAATTCTACTTCTTAATTTTTGCAATGCAAAGTACCAGTAACACGAACCACTGGTTTCAGCTGAACTTTACAGAAATGTGAATCACAGGCACACAAAATAAGGAGCTAAATGGTGGAGAACTAAACAATGTAAGGCCTACTGAGTCAGATATTAAGACCCTCAATATAAATGATAACATAGAAGATAGACATAAAGGTAATGGCAAATGTTTTAGAGCTTCAGTCCCTCTAAAAATACAGACGGGGTGGCCTCCCAACAAGATGTTGATTTGTGATTCTCAGCTATAATTATAGGGAGCAACACAGGGGTGACTTCTGAGAATATTTCCATGTTTCAGTTTAATATGTTATTTTAATGTTTCTAAAATCTCTGCAGTTTTATAACCAAAATTTTCATCCTTTCTCTCTCTTTGAATTGTTGTAGCAATAGCTGAAGTGAAACAAACTTCCCGTGATCTACCAAACTTGGAGAACAGAACCACTCTGGATAATAGAAGTAAATTATTGGTATGGAAGCTCAGTTTTTGGTGTGCTTCCTAACTCTACCAATTCACTTGATGCAAGTCACCTATCAGTGAGATGTAGAAAGAGCACATTTTCTTGCTCTCTGTATTGCTGATGATAACTTTTTCCTTGAGTTTTATTCAAACTTAAGATTGCACTGGTTCCAGTCTTCATGTTCATGTGTTCTCCTAGACCAAACAAATATATTCACCAGTGCCTTTAGACACCCTTTACTAGCTGAAAACCACACCACCTTTTGCTGCTTGCTCTGGTCCCTTCCCATATCTCTGCCATCAGAAGAGGCCAAGCAAGCATTCCCTAATGCACTACAAGTAAAGCCAGCCTGGTTAGCTCATATCCATGTTCATCACCAGGTGAAATGAATCTGGCTGCCTTAACTTAAACAGATTAGAAGGCGATTTGTGATCCCTTTTGCTAATGGAGCAGTATGCTGGGTTTTTGGGAGACAGCAATAAGCACTAGAGACAGTGCTGTCATCTCCCCAGAGGAGCTTTCCTGTAGTCTCAGGTTTTCACAGCATTCCCATCCTTGAACCCAATCTTGCACCCCTCAACTTTCATGTTTTTTCTACGTACGTTGCCTTTATTTTTACTTTAGCTGCCACAACTAAAGATATATTTTGGCATTTTAAATGAGTCTTCTCTGTTCAGCTTGCTGTGCCTGTCTTTATTAATTAAACTTCTGTCTTCATATTAGGCTCCTTCAGTTCATCTCTTCCAGTTTCAGCTCCTACTTTCCATTTGCCTTTATTATACTTTGCCATCCTTGAACTGCACTGAACTCTTCCTCATTTCACATCTTCCCATACAATATTCAGATCTGCTATTCCTCTGTCTAATTTTACCATGGCTGATGTGAAAATCTTCTTTGCTAGAGAAGCAGCAGAGAGGAGACAGACCTTTCTTCTCTTTGCCACATTCGTTCTCACTCTTACGTAAAATCCCAGCTGAAAAAGGGCATTCTCCTCTGTGATCATAACTTCACATTCCTCTTTTTCCTGCTACTCTTCCCTTTGGAATACATTTTAATACATCCTCATCCATGGAAACTATACTGTTTATGTTTGCAATTTTTCAGTGTGCTTGGAGTTGGTGTTTTTCAGATGAACGGTGTATTTAGATTTAATCTGAACCTAGTCAGATAATATTGACCTGCAATGAAAAAGCTGTATGAATGAGATAGCAGCAGACAGCTAAAAGTGCTGAGTGCCAAGTGCTGACTGAAAAATGATACCCCAGAATTTGGTGGTGGAGAGTAGACGGGACATTTATGAATGGAAAAGCTTTCTGATTGCTTAAATATTGTGGGGTCTTTTTTCTTTAAGTTTCTCTGTTTTTTCCAGTGTTTGCCAAAACTTGCCTGTGCCTGTAGGGTGGTACAACTGCAAGCTTCCAGGAGCTGCTTATCCCTCTACAGGCTACCACATCCTGATACTAACTCTAAGGCCTCTCTCTTTTGCCACAGTGGACTTCCCCAAAACTAAAAACTGAATCTAAGACTTTGGATTCCTGATGCATCTCTGTGTGCCCATTTCAGCTATATTTCCCACTGTTCACTATTAGCAGTCATCAGGAAACATGTATTTTGGTTCCAAAATCAGGATCTCCTGAAACAAATCCCTAAGTGTTACAGCATTGCCACAATTCACAAGCCACATTGTGTTAGGGCCACAAATAATGAGTTGGGCCTTGCCCAAAGCAGCTTTTAATCCAGGTCATGTATATGGAAGATAGGCAAGGGAAGCTGATTTGCATATATCTGAGTTGCCTGGGTTAAACGCGGTGAATTATTGCAGCAAATAGATTCTAAACCTTCCCCTTCAGTTTTCCACAAATTCCAAATTTGGATGCTGCTCTAAATGAAAAGAAACAATTAAAATGCCTTTCTGAATGCATTCGAAATGAAATAAGTTACTGTAATTTCCCTGGGCAAGCCAGCTCTTTGGAGGGGGCAAAAGTTGCAAATGGAAAAACAAACAAACAAATGAGTGAGTAACTGGGACGTGCTGCCAGAGAATCAGAAACAAGCCTGGTAGAAGGGGGAGGGAAGGGCTCTTGTCTGCCCTGGGAGAATTTGTAGAAACCAAAATGTGGGAGGGAGTTGAAATGAACAGGAGAAAAAAAATTCCACTGTCTTTTTTAAATTTTTTTTTTAATCCAGATAATCAGGCTACCAGGACCCATGATGCTGCTATGAAAGAGGACTGACTTCAGGGCCTTTGAAAAAGAAAATAAAAATTTCCAACTTTGTTGTTCAGGTTTTTCCTTTACAGAGGTTCCTTTAGCCACACAACTAGCAGGTGACCCCCTTGGTTGCAACTGTAAAGGGGAAGACTGAATGACGGTGCCAGATGCCCCAGGTTAACAGTGAGTGAGAAAAGCCTGACTACCAGCTGCCTTTCTTGCCTTCCAAATCCTGGACCAGCGAGAAATCAAGACACGGTTTAGGCCAGTGTGCAGGTACAGAGCACGCTTCACCTCCCATGAACTGGGGATGGGGAAGCGAAGGGAAGAGTGCTGCAGAGCTGCTGATTGTCTGCTCTCCAAAGACTTCCTGTTAGGGAGAATCCTCAGTTGTCCATTTAGGGTAGTATTAGAGCTGCTCAGAGCTGCTGAGGCATGCAGAGAAGCTGCAGACGAGGCTGAGAGTACAGCTTGATACTTCTCTGTTCAGCCACCAGTTACGGCATTGTCAAATGCTTGCTAGAGGTGGGTAGCAAGACTGCTAGAATGGCTGAAGGCAAAGCAGGAGGTCTGCTTTTAATGAAAAGGTAGTTTACACGCAGCATTTTTCTTATTATAATGATAAAATGGATATGAAACAGTTACACTCCAGACCCTTACTTTTTTTTTAAGTGCTATTTATTTTTTTCAGAACACTGAAAACAAAACAAGCAAAAAGATGGGAGGGGCACAAAAAGGAAAAAGAAAACTCCCTTCAGACAACAATCATCTTTTGAGTTAAATTCTCACGCTTAGTCTTAGCCCAGAGGGATTTGTCTTGAGTGAAGTTCGAAGAAAATCCTTTCAGTAGTTTCTGAGTTACTTAAATGTAACCATGGAGGTTTGGATTCAGGTGCTTTTTTTTACTTATATAACTTAAAAATAGCTTTGGTTTAAAACTTTTAAATTAACCCTCCTTAACTTTTCAACTTGTCACCTATCCTACTGTATGGCTTATAAAATTTTAAAGCTAATAGTATAACAAACTCAAATAATGATACTGCAGATGTTCAAATGAATCTTGGGAGAAATAAATTATAGGAGTCACAGAGGGTTGTTACTGAAAAAAGAGCGGCTGCATGCCTTAAACCATGTGTTCTTACTCGTCTGAAAAAGGCCCAATTTTTCCTACTATTAAGAGGCATAAGTGTTTTTGGGTGTGGATTTTAATACTCAGTTACACATACAAAATCAAAGATGTAAGTCCTGTTCCTTTTTTCCTCCTGATAGCCCTGATTTAGACTTGTCAAAACATTCTCTTAAATTTTCCTGCTCTCTTTTTAACACAATCCCAATCAACAGGACACTTAAATGTCTCCTAAATATTTATGGACTTCAAAGTCACTGAAATGCTCTGTGGTTCTCTCACTGTTATTATTTTATTGCCAGAAGATCGAAGCAACGAGAGGTGAAGTGTCTTGGTAAGTAATGGTTGTTCCTTTTTCTTTGTCCAATCCTCCTGTTGCTCTCTGATGTTTCTTCCTCTTTGTCTTCTTTCCAGCATTTCTGCCTCACTTACTAGTCCCGTTCTCACTGTCTCCTATCTATCTTTCAACCATCTTTCTCCATTTATTCTTCAACAATTGCACTGAAGAGAGCCCATGATAGAAATTATTTTTACTTTGGCAGCAGCTTTTTACTTTCATCTTTTCCCTAAACGTGTGGAATGGGTCCAGGCAGCTCTCCCCACTTTCATCATCTCTCTTCACATCCCTCGTGACCCTGAGCTCTAGTCAGCAATCTGATGTCTGCCATGAGAGCACCTCCCATGATTCAAAGCCACAATCAGACCAAGGTGGTGTAACATCGTGTGTTGCTTTACCTACTTACCACACTTGCTCTGCCGCTTTCTAGGAACTGCACACCTGTGCCAGGTTTTTCTCACAGAATAATAATGACAGCACTGTCGCCTTTTGCACGTCTCTCCTCCTTGCTCCTGTGCCCATCTTCCTCTCCTGAGCTTTTGCGGTTCAGTCTCCTGGCTGGTGCAATTTAGCCAAGACATGACAGACTTGTATTTAGGCTCTGCCCGAGGCAACTTGAATCTCTTGCCCCCTGAATTTGCACCCTACCCAAAGAGATTATCAACTGTTCTGTGAGGAGGGTGCCCTGAGTCCTTTCTTTGAGTGGGAAAGCTTGCACTTGACTTTTCAGTCTTGTAGTGGAGACATTCACCTGGATGGGGAAACAATGTCTGACAGGGCCTGCCCCAGTCAATACTTAATACTAAGTATGGAGGTATTCCCTGAAGAGGGTAGCAAACCCCAGGTTTCTTGCTCTCAGTAGTGCTTTGAGAGCAAGCACACAGAACAATCAATTTAATCCATTTAATTATTCCATACAAACTGGAACAGCTCCAACGGGATGGACTGGAGAGAGATCTTGTTCAACAAGATCCTTTTAGAACTGTGCTGATCTCACTTGGCTGCTCACTGGGTCAGCTCCTTCATACCCCAGAGCAGCCATGGAGCTGCCTTAGCGCCACTGACTTGATGTGGGACTGGGTGGTGAGGACGTGTGGAGACTGGAGGGGAGGGAAGGGCAGTGTGCTCCTGAACGTATTCTGTTATCCATGGCGACAGGTTTGTAGTCGTAGCTGAAGCAAACACCTGCCAGTGCTGCCTCAGTTACCATTCTGGACAGAAGTGGGAGCAAATATGCAGTGGAGGGAAAAGAATTCTATTAAAAGACAGGGCAGCACGCTGGAGCACGACAAGGCAAATTGCTTTTAAAGGTGGAAATACAATAAAAATAGACTGAAGAGTCTTAAAATACAAACTCAATGCCAAAACAGAGAAAGCCAGAATGACTTCCAGATCTCAGCTATAGGCAGTTGTCCCCCAACATAAGCCAGATACTGTCCGTGTGTGGGAGACATCCAGGAATTTTCTCTCCTACAAAAATATTAGGGACATTATATGTTTTAACTGTAGTGGAAAACTAGAGCTCTAGTGCTCAGTTCCAAAGAAGGACACTAACCATGGGAAGTGATGTGTACAGGGTGTGTGTGTGGGTGTGTGCGTGTGTGTGTGGCTGCTCCTTTTCTCCTCAGGATTCTATAGCTTCCTTCATTCTTCGCTTCTCTCATATTACAGAAAGAAGGTAATTTTTCCTGGCCATTTACTAAAGCTCATTAAAGACTGAAGAGAACAAACAATGCTATTCCTTAGAGACTACCATTCAAAGTCATTCTACAATTCTCTGTTCTAATACTTGAGACAAATTAATTATTCCTTAGTGAAAAGTGTATAATTCCTATTCTTCATTTTTGGGGTGGGGAGTGGGGAATAATAATAGGAAGTTTATATCTGAGTCAAAAGCTGTCTGTGCTGAAGGGAAATGAGAAAAAATGTGTGTTCCAAGAAGAGTAAAAGCAATTATTCTAATAATAATTCTAGGGATATTAATGTCTTTTTAAAGTAGATTGCTTTCAAATAAACACCAAAGTTGAAGGCATAGGAAAGGCTGGTTTATTTATTAATCATTCCAAAAGTGCATTTTTCTAAATGAACAAGTGCATGAGCAACTTCGCTGGCACATATTAAATTTAGTTAAACGGCAACTTGTAAATATCTAAAAACTTCTGTAACCAGAGACTAATTTGTTTAACGTGTTGAAAATGTTATGTGGATGTGAGGAGCTACATATTAAACTTCAAAGCAAAATGCTCCAGAGAGTACACCATCTTAAAGACTGCATATTGGAAAGGCCTTTATACATTAAACATAAAGGACTTTTAATTCTCTTCTATTTTGAATACTTGTCAATCTGTGTGACTCATGCTTAAGATTGTAAACTGTCATTTTAAGGTGTGATGTCCAAGTTGAGACCTGGACCATGATTTGCAAGGGGCTGGCTTTTCTCTTTCATCTCTATTAATTAATCTTGTTTCAGTTTGCCCAGCGTACACTTCTGTTGACATCACCTTTTCCATATACTTTAAAGAGTCCCCAGAGAGATCTACTGCAGAACAAAAACTGGACAGAGAATACATTTGGAAACCATTTTATTTCTCAATTACCAACCAAAACGTATGGAAAAGATTTACACTCTATCTGATTTACACAATAATTATACTTTGAAAGCTTAGAAATAAATGGCTTGATCCCTGAAATCATTAGTTACTATACCAAATGTAATTGGTGTAAACTAATGAGTTTACTGGATGGCTGACCCTTAATTACTGATTATAGTTAAACTCTAGCCAATCAAAATTTCGTTCACTTATAAAAGTACAGTGTAGTATTAACAAGCATTACATTTCTAAGCAAGCAGCTTTATGATTAGTTGTAGCACACAACTCAAGCCTGTTCAGGGCTATCAAAACCAGCTTTTTAATAACAGTGCACTAAGCAACCATCACTCTCTTACCTCAGCTTCTATCAGACAAACAGAAAGAAACCACATAATTAATCATCTCATGCAGTAGAAATAAAGCATCTGGGCCAGATCCAGGTGGGATATACACAGCCGCCTTAGTCCAAAGAGCTGCAAGAGGCTGGGAATCTGCCTTATGATAGGATAACTGACATGGGGAATACTGATTCTCTTGCGGGGGGCAGTATGGGGTACAGAAATGAAATACTGATTGATTGTGTGCAGTGCCATGTGATGTGGAGAAACCTATCAACAAAATAGGTTTAATAATTCCTTGAAATGAGGAGGATTTCTTGGGCAGATTCAGTATGTGGTGATAGGACATTTGGTTACTGTACTGGCAATCCCAAAAATCCAGAAGTCATGACTCCTCACTATTTATTAGATCAAATGGAGAATAATTTTTAAAATAAAATGCTAAATGGGAACAAATTATCTTAGTTTGTTTCTGGTTGATCTTTAAGAACAAATGTTTTACCTCACCAGGAAGACTCAAAATTTCTACTGAAAAAGCTGAAAGCAGATTTGTATTTACACCATGATTCCAGAGCTGGGACTTTAAACAGATACACCAAATATTTTACTAAAATCATAAGACTTTACAATGCTTACAGTCACATCCTTAAAGGCATTTAGGTAAATGACTCCAATGATTTAAGGATGTGGAAATTCTCCATCTCCTAGATCATTCCTGTGAATCCTAAACTTCAGATGGGAGATTGATACCAGAAAGCACAAGCATGAGATCAGGTGCTATGGAGATTTAGTTGGAAGAATATGTATTTGCTAGAGCTCTGCACTGTGTACTCTGCAGATGACCCAACAGACCTCAAAGCTGCAAGGGTTAATTCTGTCACGCTTGCAGGTCTCCCCCATATCTGTTTTTCTCTATGATGTTCTCTCTGGGGCTCGCCTTTTATAAGGTGCTATGCTCAGCAGAGGAACAACCTTACCTGATGGCCCTTTGGAACAAGTATTGTAACACTTGCCCATTTGTTAGTAAAACATTTCCTTAAAACTCAGAAACTGAAGAATGAATTATTTCTCAGAATATCTGCACATGGGTTAAAGTAAAATTTTTGTGTTTACCGAACTCCTGTTTGTGAGATGTGTCTGGGGTCAAGAAAAGGTTAAAGCTGTTTACTGCCTTCAAGCTCTGGTCTTAGATGTTAATTCAGAACTGTGCTTTGAGCAGCTACAGAGAGTAAGTCCTTGGAGCAGTGAATTGCTGGTTTGATGTCAAGGTCCGTGGGCCTTAATAATAAAATTAGTTTGTTTCTTACGGAAATCCTAGCAGGGACTTTATGGTTACATAAAGTCATTATACTGTTTTACAACACAACTTTAAAGATGATTTGGAATGATCAGAGTTTGTGGGAAGGGATCATGTTTTTTATTGTTTGTGGAATATCCTCAAGCTGTCATAGCTACTGCACTGCCACTTGGAATAGCTGCTTCACAGTTCAAAAGAAAAGACAAAGGATTTGTTGAAGCCTAAGTCAGGCAATTAGGGCATATCTGTCCAGAGAAAGCTCGTTGGATTGAATGGATCCCATGTACTTCCTGACAACTGACTCCAATTTTGTAGGAGCTGTATATTTGGGGCAATCAAGGTGTTTTATTACAATTCCCCAAGAGCAGATAGAGGGCCTATGAAGCTCTACAAGCTCTGCTTTTCACGGTTCTCTATTGGAGGATTCAGGGGTGAGCAATTTTGAAAGTCATGGAAAAGGAAGAAGGCATATTTTCCAACTTCAAATTCCTGTGAATGCAAAGACAGATGAAACACTAGACTAGACAAAAACTTTCCTGTCCATCCTCTGCACAGCAGTGCTGGAAGAACTAACACTGCTAACACTGAGGCAACACCCTCCAATGCAGAAGGGAGACAAGGAACCATTGATTTAGGAGGAGGGGCACACACCATGGATAGGCTCACTCTCCCCAGCCTGCCATTCCTGCGGCACGGAGCAAAGGGGGGGCTTGTGGAATGACTGGTGGAACAAGCACCAAAGGGTCCCACTTTCCTCCTTTTCTGTGAACTCTGTATAACTGTTTCTGTGAAAGAAAGCATCAAGCCCCATCTTCTTCATGGAAATACAACATATTTTAAAGCCGTAGTTAATGGATAAACTGTTTTCTGATTGGATGAGCCACACAATAAATCTCTTCCCGAGCCAAGTGCAATGCAGCTTATTCAGTTACAGTGAAATGAGCCACTGTCACTTTGCTGCACTTGCATACATCAGGCAAAATGCTTCCATCTTCGTCAGACTCTTAGTGAAATAGAAATAAAACAATTGTAACAGAATGGTGTCACTGGATCTGTGGCACCTGCTTTAAAAATAAATCTCTTAGCTTTGTCTTCACTATTACTTTCAATAAATGTCCTAGCATTTCCACAGCATTTATCTAGCAGCAGGAAACCATTATCCTATGACAACAATCTATTCCATTAACATTAGCTCTTAAT
Source organism: Rhagologus leucostigma (assembly GCA_013397725.1). NCBI lineage: Eukaryota > Metazoa > Chordata > Aves > Passeriformes > Rhagologus > Rhagologus leucostigma. Next base: position 748,347 of record VZTD01003782.1, read on the forward strand.
TGTAAGATTGTTTATAAGACAGCAAAAGCTACTGAATCATAGTAGAATGATAAAAAGAGTTATGGTCATGGAGTGTAGTAGTTGCTCCAGTTATGAAAAACAACCTAAGAGTAGAGCGCTGTATTTTTATATGAAAAATAATGCAATATTCTTACACAATACAATGTTTTTAAATAATGGATTACATCAGCAAAGTAACTATTAAAGAGTTAATATTAAAAACTGTTACTAAGAAACTCTTTCTTTGATAAATGGTATGGCTGAAAAATGAAATAGAAAGCTTAGAAACTCTCCCTCTTGCTTTTAGCAATGCTGCATTGAGCCAAACAGAGAAATCATAGCAACAGAAACACATTTGTCTGGCGGAGTGAACAGAAGAAATGTTGCAGAATTGAGATATGAAGAACCTCACTGCAGAATAGAAGGAGAACTGTCATTCTGATTGTTTGTCATTATTGTTTCATGTCCAGTTAAGTGAACTCAAAGTGACAGTTGTGTCATAACTACTGGCATCTATGTAAATTTCAAATCAAATACGATAGAGGCATTTCTGCCAGACACAAGTCACCAGGCTGCTCTTCCTCTTCATTTTTGTAACCCTCCATTTTCTCATACCATGCTGGTAGCCCTTAAATTAAAAAGACAACTTCAACAGGGGATCTCTGTGATGTGTGTGTTTCAGTGCTCAGCCTGTACCTTGCTTTCTCTCAGCTTTTTGAAACAACACCCAGTGTCAAATTTCCACCAGAAACAGTCACCACAAACATCTAGATGGATTAGCTAAAACTGGGCCTTCCCATCAATGATGTATCATACAACAAAACCCTATGAAATTCTAGGTTGAGAACGTCCCCTGAAGACCTGCAGAGAAAACACCTTGAGCAAATGTTCCTCCATTGGTTTACTACAGCCCAAGCTAGGAACCACAGAGGTCTTCTCTGTGGATAGGTGCAAAATAGGTGGAAAACACTGGTCATGGACCTTTCTGTACATTACAGCATTGGTCAGAGGTCATGGAAACTTCATAAAGATATCAGACATACTCCTCCATCGCAATGAGCTACATGTAATTAATTCATTTCCTGGATATACTCAGACAGATACTCTAATTACATAGGATTTGCAGCTGGACACACATCTTTAAAAATAATTTCAATGCAATTATAAAGGTATTCTGTGTGGACAACACCCTGAAAAAATATTAAACATGCTATTTATTCACTCAGGGATAATATACTAATTTCTTCTGCATATTTAAAGTTACTTGGCTAATGAATTAGATAATACAGGCTAGAGTTAAGCTTTCATTTTTCATTGCAACACATTGCATAAATGATAGTGTTATAAACATGTACCTCTGCATTAGGTAAGTGCGTTTTGGTCAGCTGACTGAGTCAGATTTTTATTTTTGTAATTCCTTTCCAGTTGGTCTTTTTTGTACTGTAAATTTAAAGTAGCTTGGTGGCCACTTTTACCTATAATTTGGGCCTTCAAACAGCACCAAATTGTGCTGTCCCACCCTCCCATTTGTTGACTAGTGAATAGAGGCAACATATTAATGCCAGTTCTATAAAAGTATCTGTGAAGAAAACATTTTTTTTTACCCCAAAGGGTAAGTTCTAGATGAGTTTATAGTAGGTATTCATCAAAGGATTTTTTTCCTTGTTAAAGATGGAGACATATGAATCTTAAAAATATTCATATTTGAGACAAAATATCACTACAGATATGTCATCACAAAAATCAATTGTCAGTATATGTTTAAGAGTAGCAAATTAATTTTAACTGATTTGCTTAAAAAATGCCTATAGACTGTGGAATGTAAAGACCTCTTTCAAAATTTACACAGCATTTCCAATTTTAAGATTGTTTTATGTAGTGAACTTGTTATTACATACACATATTCTAGAGGCCTTTCGAGACTTTTAATTTTAAACAAAAATTACATACAGTTTCAAACTCTGATATCTTTGACTGTAGTCACAGAACCCACTTGCAGGACTTTCTGCTACTGATGGCTTGTGGTAATGTATCAATTTCTCCCGACAGAAATGTACACAGGTCAAATTGGTGAGCATAATTTCAGCCATATGACGTCATTACAAATATAGCCTGAGCTCTTCCAAAAGTGGACTTTATTGTTCATATAAATATCTATCTGTAATTAATTTATATTATTTGGCTCCTGTCCTAACTTATGGATACAGTGATGATAAAAGCGTCTTGCAAGCCCTTACCTAAGCAAATTGGGCTTACTAATTACATCCCATGGTTCTGGGTTCCTGTAAATAAAGTTACTCATATATTTATAAGCAAGTCAAAATCTATACACATATTTCTAAATGTAACTTATCTTACTCTTTTGGGCAAACAGTACTGTCTACTGCTTAGAAAAGAATGCTAAGAGTGAAGCCATCCAGGATTCCTCCTAGCTTCTGCCAGGATACGACTCAGCCATATCACTGTATATCTGACTTAAATACTTAATCCAGTCACATTTTTAAATTGATTGAGGCCTGAACCAGAAGATCCTATGTGAGTAAAAGGATGCATTACTTTAACATAAGAAATGGCTGTTGATTTTTCATCACTGTTTCTGGAGAGACTGGGGTCAGAGGGTTTGTTTTAGAAGTCTGTCTGTTCAAAAAGTGTAGCTTGCAAGGTACATGGTTTAGCAAAGTGCCACGTGGAAGATCTCAAAGCAGCAGCCTCAACATTTCTCTCTAATGAAAAAAGGAAAAGAGAGTCACCGAGGTATGCACTATTCAGGGAGAGAACCTAGAGGTCCCATAGGAACGCAGTATTTAGAGAGAGAACCAAGACTCCTTTCCTGAATGGAGAGATAACTTTGATGAATTCTGGACTACCTGGTATCTTAGGGGCACATCTAGGTTTAAGAAGGATTTGGATCCCAGGCTGTAACATTTTCCAGACATTCAGATTGCAACTACTAAGCCAGCAATTTTATGCTTTCCTTTCCCTGACTCCAACAGTACTGCAATATAAGCAGCCAGATTTTCTTCTGCATTGTGTTTTTTATCCATTCAGCCAAAATTAACAGTCTTCTAGGATAACGTATGCCAAGTGAATTTAAATCTTGTGGACTCAAATCGACCTAAAGTTGATGGATACATTCATGCCTACTGCTGAAATCCACCAATTACACAGAACTATGTTAACTTACCATAGAAACATCTCATCTAATAGCACAGATGATGTTGAACTAACTAATTACATTATGGCACATAGACAATGAAAAACATAACGAAGATGACAGCACAGCAACAGCAGATGCTGCACAAAAGAAAAATTAGAAAAATATTGCTCTGCAAAATGCTATCAGTTAAGGTTTCCTCTGTTAAAATTAATCACAAAAATTAGTGATGATCAGATTTCAGAAAAAGATATGAACATTGTAACGCTATTTGGAAGACATCATTAAGCCATTTAAAACTCGGCTCCTTGAGAAGGTAATTCCTGTTTTTTGTATCACTCTCATTTTTAAGACTAGTAAACGTTTTAGTGCCTATGGCAGAGTTTCTTGGTAGAATATCTTTTCCAATAAGGAGAGGTCCTAATGGCTCTCCCAGAGTCTGAATTTGGTAGCTTCCAGCCATTACAGGCTTAGATAATTAGACAATGTAGATTTTATTTTAGCTTGGCATTTGCTCTGTTCTTGTGCTCTTAACTGTCAGAGAGCTAAAATATCAGTGATTGTTGATTATCTGTAGCATGCTTTGTTGCTTTATATATTTTAAATTGTACCAGATCCTACATAACAAATTTGAAACTGCTGAGTATGTTTAAATGTAATATGTACATGGAGATTACATCCAGATGATATATTTCATAGACCTATGCTAAAAAAAATTTAACCATAACACTGGTCCTCTTCCCCCTTTCCCTGTGGAAGCTTTCCATGAGCTCCCAAGTCTGCTTTAGGCAGACTCTGAACATGTCCCAGTCTATGGAGAAACACAGAAATAGAATTTTCTCCCGTGTTTAAATCATACCTGTGGTGCCACTCAAATGTCAATATTTTATTTCTTATATATTTAGAAGCAAAATGTATCTTCCCTATCCTACGTTTTCCCAAATACATTTCTCCCAGGTAGATGATTTTCCTTTCAATCCTAAATGGTTGCTGGGCACACGGCTCCGTGCCCAGCCCAGGCCGGGACTGCAGGGCTGCGGGAGACCCACAGGTGGCGATGTGGTTAAAGCACACCTGGGCTACGACTGCTGGACCAGGCTCACCGCCGAGCTGTCAGCGGGCGAACGGGCGGGCAGCGTTCCTGCGCCGGGGCACTTACTCGTTAGGAAGTGCTCCCGGGGAGAGTTCCGTGTCCCTGTGCGGGGCACCGCGTCTGCGTTAGCCGCCGGCAGGAGCAGGTTTTAAATACTTTGTTGTCTCGGACATCGGGTGGGCGCACGGAGCTCGTAGCCCAGTCACGCTGCCAACACCACACACTTGACAGGGCAGCGAACGTGCCCGCGGGCAGCGGGGCCGCCCTGCCCTGCCCTGCCCTGCCCTGCCCGCGGCGCCCGTGGAGGGCGGCCCGAGCGTTGCTGCCGTCCGGCCAGCGCTGCATTGGCTGCTGCTTACGTCAGCGGTCTGGAATCGAGAAACTCCTGTTAGGAAGTTTTTCTGTCCTTTAACAGATCCCGGGAATGTGCCACTGATGGGGCTCCGCCGCCGCGGGAGGAGCGCGGCCGCGTGCCCGGAGTGACAGGGGCGCGTGTGTCCCCTGTCCCCTGTCCCCTGTGCCTTACGCGGAGCTGCGCCGGGCACAGCACCCGCATTTAGGAGGACTTTGTTATTCCGGGGGCGTGTTCCAGCGATTCGCGGCTGTGCTTATCCTATGTGCTGCACTTAGGCCTCACAGGCGTGCAGTTAACACGTAGTGGGTTTTTCACAGTTTTAAGTGTCCTCTCTGAACATTACTTGTTCCGATTTCCCGTCATCCCCGGGCTTCTCCCTCAGAAACGGAGCTGCCTTCCCTGCTGACGAGCCGTGCCGCCAACTGCGGCTGCTTAACCCACCGAAACCTCCACTGGGGCGGCCACCGCGGGCCGAGCCCGCCTGAGTCCCGCAGCGCAGCTCCTGCGGGGAACGTGTGATAGCCGGCGGCTCGACACGGCCCCTCTGCCCGCACGGCGAGCCGGGCATGGCCCTCGCCGCCTCTCCCCGCCCCGGCGCGGGACCCCAGGATGGGGTGCGGGCAACGGGGGGCGCCACGAAGGCGGCGAGAAGCGGCTGCCGCGGCCGCGCCTCCCCCCCAGCGCCTCCCCCTGGCCCGGCAGGGCCGCGGCAGC